>RCUC01129940.1:0-105000 GCA_003697995.1 Taxidea taxus jeffersonii | reverse complement strand
TTTTTTTTTTTTTTTAAGTTTACATGTTTGTGTCATAGGTATCTCTGGGTAGGAGGAAGCAGATTTGTCTCAAATTCTTCTTACACCTGGTCTGAAATGGAACTCTGTCCTAACATCCGCAAAGAAATGTCATCTTTTCCCAAAAAGGCCAACCAATTCATACACCCAAAGTTTCAGATAAAGTGTGTAAGTTGACTGATTATAAACTTCAGGAATTAAGGCTATACAAACTTTCACTTTTAACTTTTTTTTTTCCCCTCATTCATGTTTATCCTCCCCAAACATAAATACACAGACATTTTCTCCCTCTCTCTGTATCTCTAAGGTTTTTGGTGTTTATAAGCCCATTTTTAGCCTACACTTTTTCTCCACACTTACACATCTAATACTGCTGCACATGGCTCTTTCTCTGGAACTCAACTCTGGAAGCCCTCGAGTCACAGCTCACTGCCCTCCCCCAATCCCTGCCCAAGCCTGCTTGTTACCTAAACCACCTCCTCACCCAGGAAACCACAGGTGTGAGAGACGAGGTGTCTTTGCTGTTTGATGGTTGTATTTTTCTCTATTTCTAAAGCTCTTACATTTGAGTACTTCATGGCTGTAACCCAGCAGGAACCCATAAACACCAACATAGAGCATTTAAATCAATCTGAAAGAACAAGGCTCCCAACTGTAACTTTTTCAAACTTAAAATATATTGTTAAAGGCTACAAGATATCCATTGCATTCCCTATATAGTTCTGTGCGTGTCACAGAAGTTAAGTGTCTCCTGAATCGGCTGGTGGGTAAATCCTCCAGGACAGTGCCAAAATCTTGTAAAGCAGCAGATGGCAGAGGCAACAGACAATAGCATACAATGAGGCATCCAGGCTGGTTCCCTAACCTTTCATCACCAGAAATTATTCCCATTGTTTAACTCTGCATCTGCAGCCTATTTACATGGGAGAATTGACTCACTGAATGTTGATGATGTGTTGAGCTGGAAGGAGACACAAGCTGCTCAGATTTTTCTCAGATGACCATTCCAACTACCACGCAAAGGTCATTGCTTTTAGGTGGTGGTACTATTGTTATTATTATTATTATTATTATTGGGGTTGCTATTCCCTAATGTGCTTTGAAATATGACTCTTGAAATTTGAACTCCTAAATGTAAAGTCATTTTATCTAACTTCCTCTGAACTTTTGATCTTACAGCTGTTGGGTAAGTCCACTGCCGCCTGTATCACAATAATCAGTGTATCCTAAAAGCTTGTGCTCCATTTCCTTCTTCCTGTATGAAATATAACAAGGACCTTAACCACCAACTGAATTCTATTGTGTTGCTCTGGGAAAAGTTCTCACTGGAAGCACATATCTGGCAGGGGAATCAGACACTTGGAGAAAGAGATTGAGTGTCTCCATTCTGGACTTTGGTACTGACCCCATGAACAACCTTAGGCAAATCACTTAAATTTCTTCCTCCCGGCTTCCTTACCGTGAAATCAAACTATAATTATTTATTATTTTTGTCAGAGGCTGAGGACGAGGGAAGTGCATTCATTTTACCAAACGAGCTGTCAATATCAAGTTCACTCTTGTGAGGATATGCTTTATTATGCTATGCTCATTGAGGTACACCAGGAAATAATCCCCCCACTTTTTAAAGATTTTATTTATTTATTTATATTTTTTAAAGAGAAGTAACACAAGCAGGGGGAGTGGGAGAGGGAGAAGTAGGCTTCCTGCTGAGCAGGGAGCCCCACAGCTGGATGCCAGAACTCTGGGATCATGACCTGAGCTAGATGCTTAATGACTAAACCACCCAGGCGCCCTGGGAATAATCCCCTTTTGCTGGGTTTAGATGGATGGGGAAATACAATGATAGAGTAATAGGCATTTTTTAAGCAAAGTGATTCCCTGGGCCTATACTGCTGACAACATCTAAATTCCTAGGACCTTTGGTAGTCATCCACTAGAACAATTATGGAGATCAAGGCCTCCTACACAGGATTTCGAATAAGAGATTAAAAGAGTCTAAAAAGGGGCGCGTGGGTGGCTCAGTCGGTTAAGCATCTGCCTTGAGCTCAGGTCATGACCTCAGGGACCTGGGATTGAGCCCCGCATGGGGCTCCCTACTTAGCAGGGAGTCTGCTTTTCCCTCTCCCACTCCCCATGCTTGTGCCTTCTCTCTGTTAAATAAATAAATAAGATCTTTTTTTAAAAAAAGCAAGAATCTAATAAGTTAATGACTTTGCAAATGTAAACCAAAACCTTCATTATGTAGAAAAACCCCCCATGTTTTTTTTTCTCTTATTATTTAAAAAAGTATATAAATTCAGAAGGAGTATGGCCCTGCCATCCCCTTAATTTTATATTTCAAGTATCCAGAACTGGGACAGAAGATATTTTTGTTGTTTTGAGCCACCAAGTTGTGCTACTACGCATGAAAACCTTTGGGAATAAATGCACAATGACTACCCAGGACTGTTACATATCTACTTGGGAGCATTTGCTGGAAATTATAAATTCACTTGAAATTGTACATTGAATGGGTTTGGGAAAAAGAAAACAGATGTGGGAAAAAGTAGTGGTAAAACAAATAGACTGGTGAACATTCTATAATTGAAATTCTGAATTTTAAACAATTGCAATGAAGAACTAAGAGAGAATATCATAGGAATTACTGTGTAAAAGAATTTAAGAAAAACGCTTTAATAGATTCAGGAAAATATGTAAATCTCAGACCCATTTCTGGCTGAGAACTTTTTCAGCCATGCTGTAGGTAGACTAGTCTATTAATTATGGTTTATGAAACTAAAATATGTGTTTAGGTTAATAGCTTAACAACTTGCATATGGTTTATTCCATTATGTAGATTCTGTAATTTTAGTGGTTTCCTCTATATTTCCAATTGTCAGTACTTCCTCTGAGCCAGATGGACCATACTGACAATTGTAGTCAGGATTCTGGTGCCCAGAATAAATAGATCACTCAAGAAGCTGCTCCACAGAATGAGTCCAGAATAAGTATTCTAACTATATTGATACGCCACATGTTGCAAGTTGAAACTCCCAGCTGCTTAAAATACCCTGTGAAATAGGGTCAAGTTAAAAAATAAATGTATTAATAAATGTTTATACTTCTTGACAAAAAGTTGCGGTCATGCAGCCATTTCTGAATTTTCGAAATATCCAACTCATTCTGTTTGGCTCTTCCAAAATATTCAGAAGAAATAAAAATCCTACAAAAAAAGTAGAAATCTCTCACAGATAAAAGACATATTCAAATTTCAACATTGAAAAATGCCTTTTGGGGGGAGTAACGTTTTTGTTTTGTTTTGCTTTGTTTTCTTTTTTCTTTCCTTTTTTTTTTGAAATCTATTGGATTTTAATTTTCTTTTTCTTCCTTCTGTTCTTTCCATTTATTTTATTTCATCTATTTCTTTTCTTTTTTTCTTCCATATATTTTTTCTAAGTGCATTTTATATGGACGAGCCTCCCTTGATTTAGTCCTTATAAAATTTGGTGAGACCTTAGTGGATGATTATTTTAGGTTACCATAACCAAGAAAAAATGAAATGAGGCCTTTTCATGGAATTACATAAATTGGTTTAATGCAATGTAATTCATAAACAGACATACTGTACGTATGAATCTATGGCAATTTTAATCTCAAATGATTTTGCTGACAAATCTTTCACCTTCTCTTATTTGATTATATTAAAATATATAATTCCTTGCTATATTTAGCTTCGAATGTTCCTGTTAATAGAAAAAATGGCAGTGATAGTCTAAGTATTAATAATGACATAGTTGCTAATATTTAAGAAGTTGAAGATTAGAGAATGATATTTTTAAATAGAGTTAAATTATAAAAATCAATTAATAACAAATCAGAATAGTGACATTTCAATGTTTTAATCACCTGAAAAATAAATGGTTCCTAAGACACTGGGACTTGAATGGTCTTGCTATAAAATATGACTAAATGAAAAGGATACATCTATAAGAGAAATTGGTTTTCCCACAGGAAAAGAGGATAGCTCACAAAGGCAAACATGATTTTCATCCAAACATTTCCCAGAGGAGATAAAGCCCACCTAGAAGTTTATTCCCAATGTGGAGAGAGAGAGAGAGAGAAGGTGTTTTAACCAAACATTTTTGAGTATTTGTGGTCCCATTAGGGAGGCCATCACTGTCCTAAGAAAAGTTCATCATGGTGTCTTCACTTCATGCCATTAAGCAATGAATTCATACAACTTTCCTCATTCCCCTTATTCTAACTTCAAGTTTGGCAAGAAACATCCCAATTTGCCTTCCATATGAAAACTGACTTCAGAAGAGAAAATGAACAGGCTGGCAGGAATATGTTAGGCATAGCCACCACTTTCTTTCCCATAGAAATTTTACAAATACTTACAAACACAAAATTTACAGTCTAAATGTCCATGTAAAATTCTCAACAACATAAAATCATGTTAATAATCTAGACTATCAAGTGCATGCAGGATCCAGTGCTTTACAAATAGTAGGAATTCATGAAATAGTTTTTATGTAAAAAGAATAACTAGTGATTTGAAGTATTTGATATCTTACTTGTTTCAACAAGTGCAGAAATGATTTCTGGGGAACATACGTTATTCTTTGTATGGGGATAAAAAGACAGAAGTAACAATTTTGAGCACCAATTATCTACCAGACATTCTGCTAGGAATTTCACACACATTGTTGCATGTATATCTCACATCATCCTAAGTATTGATATATCTTGTTTATAGATTAAACATAACATAACTGAAACTGAGAAATATTGAGGAATGTACAAGGGTAGTAAATTACAGAACCAGGGTTCAAAGAAAAGTCAGACAGACTGTAAAGCCTATGTACTTTCCACCATGTCTCACTTCTTACTGTATTAAAGCTATGATCTGCAAACCATGCTATGCATACCCTAAGGGATACTTTAAAATTTTCCAAGTTGTGTGTGGGCATAGATAATTTTGAGAATGTTCCTTTCAGGTCCTTCATTTCCATATGTTTCCATTTTTTCCCCTTAAAATTGAGAATACACCTGTGTTTGTGGTGTCTTGCTGTTTCTCTCATCCTGATTCTTGTTTTCCAACTTATAAAAGTATAATTCTTAGCTGACTTCAAATCTTACTAATGTGCATCTCCTGCGAGTGTACAAATCTCTATCTCCAAGCAGTTCAGGTATCGGTGTTGAGAAATTCTCCATCAACCAAGGCACCATAAATCCACAATACCCCTCACATCTTTTCTGTCTTGTAAATATTTTTGTTACTAGTGAAAATGTCATTAGAGATGGACTATTTTTCACATATTATAATGTCATGAATTCACTCATATCATACATTGAGGGATAGGAGTGAAAATCTTCCCTAGGTATTCAAATCCATGTTTTGATTCTATAGGGAAAACCTCTGAAAAACAAATAGAGCATTGATTGAACATATTAAAGAAAGCGATAGTATGTTATCTCATGCAGGAGACCAAATTACAAGAAGAATCCTGACCTGTGCATATATCTCAGGTTCTGAATATCCAAAAATTTTTGAAAGTTGGCTAAGAAAAATTGCCTGCATTTTAGCATGCCCTTTGCATTTTGGTCATTCTCACTGAGAGTAGAGGGATTCTCACCTCATTCAACTAGCTTTTGGTCTGCTTCTAAATCTGAAAATATGCTTAAATTATGCAATAAGTTTAAAGCCTATAACCAAGGATAACCTATAACCAAGGATATTGCACTGAAAAATGAGATTCAAGTAAATATTAGTTGATGTTGCCAAATATTTTTGAGTGTGCCCAGTCAAATAAGATGCCTCTAAGTAAGAGAAGTAATAAGTATAATTAATAATCATTAAATTAACCTTAGTAATTTTTTTGGTAGACTTTAAGGAAATTTAAAAAGTAAATATCTCCCTGAAGAATGATAACTTTAATTGATATTTTCAACAAAAATGAAAAAGAATCAAATACAAATTTCCAGCTGATGGAGTATTACAAGTAAATTTTGTATCTAATAGTGATAGTTCACATAGTTGTAATGAGTTTAGTTACATATTATGTATGTGAACAAGCTCTTTATTGCTTTCATTTATAAAAATATGAAATAGAAATATAATTGATGGTCTATATTTTCTAAAATGAAAAACAAATAATCTTCATCCAGGCATGTAAGAATAACTTAAGAAAAATAATCCATCTCATTAAGAAATGCATTATTAAAATGTTTTTAATACTTTATTATTCTTTAATACAATTTGGAAGATATGTTGTTGGATCAATTTGATACTAATGATACAATCCAGATTTTTTAATAAGGTTTTATTTATTTTTTTTAATTTTTTTAAGCTTTTATTTATTTATTAGTTAGAGAGAGAGAGAGCACAAGCACAGGCAGACAGAGAGGCAGGCAGAGGCAGAGGGAGAAGCAGGCTCCCTGCCGAGCAAGGAGCCCGATGTGGGACTCGATCCCAGGACGCTGGGATCATGACCTGAGCCGAAGGCAGCCGCTTTATCAACTGAGCTACCCAGGCGTCCCTATAAGGTTTTATTTATTTATTTGACAGATCACAAGTAGGCAGAGAGGCAGGCAGAGAGAGAGGGGAGGAAGCAGGCTCCCCATTGAGCAGAAAGCCAGACGTGGGGTTCCATCCCAGGACCTTGAGATCATGACCCGTGCCGAAGGCAGAGGCTTTAACCCACTGAGCCACCCAGGTGCCCCGATACAATCCAAATTTTTAAAAAGACTTACACTATATATATATATATATATATATATATATATATATATATACACATAGCTACATATGTAATTATTACAGAAAGTAATATAATATTGTAATCAATAGAAGACTTTCAAGCATTAGATTAGAATAAAATTATGGGTGGATTATAGAACAGAAAAATTAGTTTCAGAAGAAAATGAGATGTAAATATGCAACACTTGAAGAACTGGTTCCTACATATACTTTTAATGGTAGATGTAAAATTGCAGTGCAATTTGTAGTCATTTAATGCATTTAAAGATTAATATACAGTTTTATTTTAATAGTTTTATTTTTAAATGTCAATATTTAAAATACACTAGAAACTGTCTTCTTTGCAACTTTTTAAACTACGAATGAGAGTTGTAAGATGATACCTTAAAAGTCTTTGATGGAATACATGGCTTTCAAAATTACCTTAAGGAGAGGCGCCTGGGTGGCACAGTCAGTGGGGGGACTGGCTCTTGGTTTCATCTCGGGTCATGATCTCAGTGCTGTGAGATCATCCCCACATTGAGGAGTGCGCTCAGTGCAGAGTCTGCTTGAGACCCTCTTCCTTTGCTCCTCCTGCTAAAATAAAAATTTAAAAAATCTTTAAAAATACTTTAGAGGATATATGGGAAAAACAAAATGCCTGAATTCTACTGTATTAAACAAACAACAGAACATAGCTAAAGTGCTTGGACTTTACTTGAGTCAAAGGATGTGAACCAATTGTGGTCATTATTTATCCCTCATATCCTGGAAAACAATGAGAAAGCCTGAGAATATCATGCACACTCAAAGTATGAAACAGTTACATTTAAAAAATTCCTTTGAAGTCTTCCTTATTATGTTTTGAATTAAACTGGGGTTCAAAGGAGAATTTAAATGAGGGTAGCTATTCGGTCAAGAATGTAAATATATTTTGCCTTCATCTGGATATATTGTAGCATAAATCAAGAATAATAGTCATAGCAGATAGCATTAACTAGACTCTTTGTAGTCAGTCTTTCTAATGGAAAAAATAAATTATTTTGTTTTTTAACTGAAGTATCTAATTATTGATTAAAATTTTCAACATGAGCATTTTACTCAACGTAACTTCTATATTGAATAATACTTCCAATAATATATCTTGAAATTGACATTTTATATAAGTAATCACAATATGCATTATCTGATAGTATCAAAGTATTTTTTTCATTTAATGATATAAAACAAAAGGGCTACTTGACATATATTTCCATATAATGTTTTCTCTCATGTTTACAACTCACAAGATTGATAAACCCAGAGGAATTGTTTACTATATGTAGCATACTCTATTAGTATATTAAAAACTTTCTTCCAATTCATTACTTCTCTTACACTCCAAGACATCTTCGTCATGCTGTTTGATGAGGTATGCCCCCAGGAAAGATGGTGGCGCCCAAGGTCAACTTTCTGCTTAGTCAGGTTTGCTATGCAGTGAAGTCTGAACTACAGCTTTGAAGGGTGGCCTGTAGACAGGACCACCTACCTCACTTTCTGTCCCATCCCTCCAAGAGCCGACTTTTTTCATTTTATGCGCACAATACCTTTATTCCTCTTATCAAAATGAAATATCTGTGACTTAGAGAGGTTAAAGAAGCTTGACGCAGTTCATTGTGATGAACTGAACTGTGTTTCCTCCCAAGTCTGTATATCGGAGCTCTAATTCCCACTATTGTTATACATTTAGAGATAGGCCCTTTAGTTGGTAACTAAGGATGAAATAAGTCATAGGTGTGGAACTCTATCCCAATATGACTGGTGTCCTTTTAAAAGGAAAAAGAGAGAAAGACAGAGACAGAAAGAAAGGGAGAAGGAGACCAAGGAAACTTATGCACAGAGAAAAGGCCATGTGAGGACACGGGGAGAAGATAGCCATCCGCCAGCCAAAGAGAGAAATAAACGCAGCAAAACCTTCATCTTGAACTTCCCACCTCCAGAGCCGTGAGAAAATAAATTTCTGATTTTTAAGCCACCCAGTCTATGGTACTTTGTTATAACATCTCAAGTGGACTAACACAGTTGCTTAAGTGGTCAGAGGCAAAACCAATACTATGTCATTTCTTACTAATTTAAAACATTGTTCCTTGAAAATATGTTACAATCACATAAGCACTTATTGTATATTTTTTTCTCCTTATATTAACTGGTAAAATCGGTCTTATAGATGAATGTATATGAATACATCAAAATGTTTTTAGTACCTTGTCTCAAGTTGCATGGCTATTTTGTGGCAAAATAAGGCTTTGAATCAGGACAGACAAGTTTTTAATTACTTCATTACACTACAAATGCTTCAGATATTAGCATATTTATATTCTTCATTTTAAGTTAAAATTTTATGATTTGCATACAGTTAACCTTTTGGACTAACTGCCTTTTTACTTTTCTTTTTTAAATGTTTTTCTTTCTTTGCTTTTTTTTTTTTTTTTTTTTTTATTAAGTCCCAGAACATTCAAATGCAAAAGTGCCAGTCGGATTAAAAGTTTTAACATCCACCTAGAAATAATTATTTTAAATTCATATTTTTTATGATTTTTAATATTACTTCTCAAGCCCTGAAGATTCTTCTGAAAACTGACTGAGCATCACTGCAGGTTTTCAAACCTGTAATGTTGCAGTATTATCGGAAATCTGAACCATAAATGTGTTAAATACTGACATTCTCGTTAAATGTTGAAGACCTAGTTAAATCAAGTCTCATTTAGGGAAAAATATAATAATCAAATGTGAATGATGGACCTGGTAATTAACGACATCTACAGTGTTCAATTTTTAAATACCTGAAAGTAAATTATTCTCTAATCTAGCATGAATGCTGATAAGAGATGGCACAAACTGGCTCACATTAGCCTAAGCATGGGGGAAAAAAGGCTTAAATACTTTTCAGTACCAAAGACCAAAGAGACAACTTACAGAGTCTCATAAAGGATAATCAACCATGTTTCTTTCTTGACTCTTGCCTAACTGTAAAGTATCCTTCCCTATTCATTTAAAAGCAAGAGAAGGACTCTAATCTGCAACACAAAATCACATATAATTTAATGTCAGTGAACTAACTAATTACAGTATTTACTATTTCAAGTTGCCCTTTAAGACCACAGTCTGTCTAGGCTTAATTGAATCTCTATAAGTAAGATGGGCTTATAGTCTGAAGCCTTACCAGTCCAAAAGTAAGGCCAATTCAAAAACCAGGGCCATGCCTATTGGTTACTTGCCATACTCAAGTAGTACTAAAGTCAATGTTCATAAATAAACTTAATGAAACACCCTGAAAACAACAAGGAACTGAAGTAGTGTTTTAGGAGAAGAGTTAGTTTGCTATTGATCATCACGCTATTCACTTGCTGAAAACTTCTTAGTGTCCTCCTTCAAGTGGATATGATTAATCGATTAATCGAGTGCACTTTCCCACTCTGTCTGCAGGCCTGCTATGAGACAACAGCTGCACCATGTTCACTATGATCCAAGTCCAAATCAGTCTGGTTAGCAATACCAAAAGATTGAGACCCATGGGCTAGTTTCTGAGTTGAGAGAAGGCAAGATTAGTAACCAGAAGCCAGAACTGGGCTCCACAATCTGAAACCTTCACTGAGTTTTATTTATCTATTTATTCACTTGCTTACTTGTTTGGTTTTGGCTTATGCTTCTAAGTTTTGAATGGAGGGGCCCTTGATAGCTTCTGCTGGTTTTCCTAGAGTCTATTCAGGGTCTCCATAACCTTCCTGATGCCAACATAGCTTACTTTCTTATCCACTTAACAAAAGTAAAGGCTAAATATATTATTTGAGGTCTGTTTGGTTTAAGATATATAATCAGGGGCGCCTGGGTGGTTCAGTTGGTTAAGCATTTGCATTCGGCTCAGGTCATGATTCAGGGTCCTGGGATGGAGCCCTGCATTGGGCTCCCTGCTCCGCAGGGAGCCTGCTTCTCCCTCTCCCTCTGCTGCTCCCCCTGCTCATGCTCTCTATCTCAAATAAATAAATAAAATCTTTTACAAAATAAAATATATAATCAGCATGCTCCAACTCTTTATCAGTGGTTATTCCATTCCATCCTCACAACACAGTTCTGTGCTTTGGGGACTGTAGTGATCACCTGGGTCATGCAGCCTCAGGTGCAGCTGAGCTTGAGCGATGAGAAGTAGCCAGACTGGCAAAGCCCAGAATGTTCACCATGTAGTGCACTTAGGTTAGCAGTAACTATTGGCTTCAGGGTTCTTCCCCCGCTTCCTTATGAGAAATTATTGGGAGGCTATCTTTAGGAACAACTTGCTTCAGGGAGATTAATTGCACCAAATAAATTTCTTTGCAAGCTGGAATTGAGTAACTAAGAGACTAAGGTAAGGAGCAGGAATGCTAAAAGCTTAGAGCAAGGATTTGCAAACTACAGCCTGTTTTTTGTATAGCCCGTGAATTAAGGGTTGTAAAAACAAAACAAAACAAAACAAAAAACACAGCAAAGCAGGCACCAACAACAGCAATAATAATTTGCCTGCATGGGGCCTTCAAAGCTTGACATATTTATTATATGGCCATTTAGGATAAAATTTGCCAACCCTTGATCTAAAGACACCAATAAAAACCGGCATTGTAAGTTGCCAAGTAAAGAGAAACCACATCTGGAAAATCTAAGGGGCTTATTACAAATACTATGTGGCTCCTAAGCACTCTGGGAGTTCTGTAGACCAGAACTGAAGGCACCAGATTAGAGGAATCTCCAGGTTTGTAGCAGAGTTTATCCATGAAGAGCTGTCCTCAGTTACCATTGTGAGGTACAAATGCCACAATTGGTGTCACCCATATTATCAAAGGTTGACGCTTTCTGCTACTGAAAACAGCAGATGCTGGAAATGGGATGTGGGGCTGTTGCTCCTGCCATCCTTACCAAAATGGATTGCCCACAGACCCTGCTTTTGCTCATAACTAGCTTTTGACTTAGTGTCTCTGATAAATTTGGATGCTTAGCAGAACCTCCTTTATATTTCTGTGTCTCAACTGCATGGGATGTCAGAAAAATAGGAAGTCATATATGTTAGCTATTTTAATTGTGGTTCATATTATCCCAGGTACTAGGTATGATAAGGGTGATTTAGTGCCTTAGTAAGGTAATAGGCAATCCAACCATTTTGTAGAGCAGGAACCATAAATAGTAAGCACAAACAAATGGATAGAGAAAGGAAAATAGATTCAATGTCCAGGGAAAAGTGCAGGTGCCATGAGAAATTATCACTCCCAAGGGAGGGCTGCCTGAAGATATTTTAGTTCTCTTTTTAGTTGTCAAAAGGCTTGCCTGAATTAGGTCTTCCGTTCCTGGATTCCTATAGATTTTCATTAATTTCCCAGTTAGACACTTTTTTTTAAATACAAACTCATATGAAGAGGTCATATTTATAACCTGATGAGTTCTAACTGGAAATACTTCCCCCTTTCCCCTATCCACTCCCCATATTATTTAGGAGTCTTATGGTTACAAGTAACAGAAGCATATATCTCAAACTAACTTAGAAGGACTTTCAGAGTCAGTCTCAGGAAACCCAAAGATAGGACTGATAAAACCTTTAAGGGGAAAAAAAAATCTTTAGGATTCTGTCTACCTGTTACTAGCATTGGATTCTCTCTACACCACATTTTAATAGTTTTGCTCAGTACAGGCAGGCTTCAAAAAACCAACAAGCGAATAAAAAAACAAATCAAATGTAAAAAAATAAAATAAAGTAAATAAAAATAAACAAGTAAACAAATAAACACCTCATAGAAGTCATGGAAAATACCCACCTCTGCACCTGAACTTTTATATTTTAACCATGGCGAAAGAAGACAAATATGTTTAATCTATCTGAAGCTCAAAATCTTGGTGAAATGACTCATTGGCCTTATTTGTGTGTTTCTCTCTAGAACAATAAACTAGGGTCAAGGCAGTGGCTTCTATCTTTGGCCGGATTTGGGTGTTCTTTCTTATACACACATATAAGATATATGCTGTAGCTCCTACTTCAAGAAACACATAATGTAATAGAAAAGTCGTATGCAATTGTAATACAGTGGTAAGTGCTTCAATGAAGCTATGTACTCACGCATTGTTTAGTACATCCAGTAAGAAACAGGAGAGTCAGAATTAAGAATTCTTCTTTAACTGGGTACCATAGTATTATTAGAAGTCATGTAAATCACCTAAGGTCCATATAAGTCAGATGTTGCTTTATAATTAATATAAGGATTTTTAACTTGATATTTATAAAGGCAAAAGCATACCTGTCGTTTGAGAATGGTTGATTTCACACTATATCATGACCACCAAAGAGCTTATTACCACCCATTTAACTTAAGTATAATGATATAATTCTAGCCAGAAGGACTCAGAGGAGAACTATCCATTTCCTTCTTCTAAGAACGCGTGAAAGCCCTATTCCAAATGTCATTGAAAGAATTGTCCCTGGGCTGGTATTTTTCCAGATTTATTTTCTTACGTTGTCCAGAATTTTTGGTTCTTCTCTGGACAGCTGTGTCTATTGACTCTATTGTGGTATTGAAAGAGGGCATTTATTCTTTCATAATTGGCAAAAAGAACATCTACAGGATTAGAGTTGAATGCAACAAGAGATTCTCGCTTGGAAGGCAGCGCTGGCAGCCTTATATGCTCTGCATGACATTAAGCATCCTTTCTGGCAAGAGCTAGACATGGCATTTACTGTTTAACCATTCCATGGCTACACAAAATATTGGAGAAAGAAGAGAGGAGCCACTAATTCAACAGTCTGAGGAGGTGTCTCAGAAGAGATGGCATTTGATCCATTCTTGAAAGAAAATTTTGACTTACGAACTAATATATAAGCAGTTACTGAGATGCCAATTTCTTAACCAATGCTATACTATACTCTTTCTTACCGTGTTGCTTTTCAAAATTTCATTTTTCATCTGAAGAATGGATCATAACAAAAGTATTGACATAGATCTCTACTTGAAGGCAGTAAGTAGCTTAACAAAATTCTGAATTCTGAGGTGATTTTTCTGAGATATAAGAAAACCCTTCATTATTGTTCTTCACTTGGCTCTTGATCAAGATTTTTGTTCAAATTCTGCAGATCACGTTTGCTCTAGTAATTTTACAATGTAATTTTTTCCTGATAAATTCTCAAATAAAAGCAGCTCATTTAGATGGATGAGGGAAAGAGCAGGAGAAATAGAAGCATACATGGGTCTTGTAGATAAAGTGGAGTAGGAAGAGAAACAGACATGCAGAATAATCTGACATCAGAAAGTTACAGCCTTTGAGACTGTCTTTGGAGTTAGAGTTACAAGAACCTCAGCACACAAATTAAGGAAGCTCACTTTTGAATGTTTGATTCTCTGTCTCCTAATTCTTCTAGTACGCAAAAAGTTAGAATGATAGTGCAACTTCATGTAGGAAACAAGAGCTCTCCTTGGAAAATTTTGTTCCTTTGACAGAGACAAAAACATTACCAGTAAGACAGAAGGACTTTTCTTTTGTTCAGCAGGGTTTGCTTGTGCGTGTGATCTCTAGTTCCCTGGTCAGAGGGTAAGGATGGGTGATACGATCAATGTGTCAGCCAATGTTGAATCCAAAATACAAATAAAACAAAATGGCCTTTTTTCACAAAACAGCAAGCCAGAAAGTACCCTTATTAAAATTTCTTACAGGAATACAGTCTTATTAAGCTTATGCTTCCATTTATACTAAATAGAATATTCCCTTATACACCAACAGAGACAGAAGACCATCCAGGCCAAAACAAAGCCATATGAATACTTTGTAGTTAATATAGACTTTTTTTTTATATAGACAAATATTTAATGACATTATACAAACACATAGTTTAATTATCTGATACAAAATCCTATTTGGTTGCAAATCTTAGGATAAGATAAAATAAGCTCAGCAATTAGATGCAAGGAACCTAGTCAGAGTTCAAACCCTTGTTGGTTCTTAGGAGGACAGAGTTTTGTGTATTCTTATAGGCTGGAGATTGGGCAGAATACTGTCTTCGTCGACAGAGGGATGATTTATTGTTTATCTTGTTCTACTCAGTGTCTGAGCAAGGCCACCTTTGATATATGATAGAATTGGAAAATTACAAAAACAGTGCAATATGTGGGTTCCTAGAAAATAATTCATGGCTATAATTTTCCAATTTATCCTACCTGTTGGTGCTTACAATTTTCCTAAGTAAGGATTTTTTTGGGAGGGGGGGTGATTAGAAAGTTATAACAGAATCGAAAAGTTTAAAACAAACTACAATTCTAATGATTGAGGTAATACCTATAGATATAGACATATACACACAGGTGCTGAAAATCCTTGGGGTTGGGGGAATGAGAGAGATGTGGCTTAAGTCAACTAGTAGCTAAGTCCTGGAGAGCTAATACTTAGTAAAGTGATTATAAACAATAAAACTGTATTACAAACATTAAACTTCCTAAGAGACTAGATCTTAGTTGTTGCCACCACAAAAAGAAATGATAATTATATGACACCATAGAGGTGTTAGCTAGTGCTAAAATGGCAATTATATTGCAATATAAATGTATGAAATCAACATTTTGTTCACCTTAAACACACAGTGTTATATATGTCAATTGTGTCTTGATTTTTAAAAATCCTGCAATAAAGCTGGCTTATCTCCAAAGCTCCTAACCATAGGTTAAAGGGGGGAAAAAACAAAATGCCCAATCTAATTAAACTCTAGCTACTGTATGATAAGTTAAATCTCCCCTATATGTTATGTTCAATATCTCTTATTTTAAGATATTTTGTGGATCAGACATTTTGTCACATTAATGTTACACAGTTAATACTAAATAATTGCTTGGTAACTAAAGGTGTGAAAATAAAATTTCCTTTGGATTTTTTCCTGAAGCTTACCCTGTGGCTACTAACAGTACCAGATAAGATTTTAGATACTCAATAGCATTCACATCAATAAATAAATGAATATTCTAGCATTTAAAAAATCTGAACATTAACAAATGGTTTTATATACACATCTACAAAAACCATTCACATTTATGTCTTTATCAAATTTCTCCTTTGCAGAAAAAAAAAAATCTTCCCAAGATAAAAGATAAGGTCTCATATGCATTGTATAAAGAGCATGAATAAAATTTTATGGCTAGATTTTTGTGTCCCCCCCCACACACCTTAATCAAATAAAAAGTAGAAAACAGAATGAAAAATTGGCTTTCCAACTTTCAATTATTAGGAAATGTTCCTAAATTCTTTTTTTTTTTTTTTTTGTTCCTAAATTCTTAAGAAATGCAATTCTTAGGGGATATGTAAAAGTATCTTTTGGCTTTATTTCTTAGCCTACAGTATTATAAGCATGGTTCCTTGTCCACTGGTCCCATTCTCATGGATCTTTTCTCACACCCATGGATGTACTGGGCTGTAACTTATGGAGAATTGTATTCACAAAACAGTTATAATCGGTTGTGATCCATCCTTATATGAATAATGCTATAAAATTATATTGTATGCATGCTTCATTAAACACAATAGTCATTTTCAAGTGTAAATTCAAAACATTTTCCATTATGAACTATTAGGCTTCGAGGCTGAACACTTTATTTTTTTTAATTAATTAATTAATTTTTTTTTTGTCAGAGAGAGAGAGAGTGAGGACAGGCAGACAGAGTGGTAGGCAGAGTGGTAGGCAGAGGCAGAGGGAGAAGCAGGCTCCCTGCCGAGCAAGGAGCCTGATGTGGGATTCGATCCCAGGACGCTGGGAACATGACCTGAGCCGAAGGCAGCCGCTTAACCAACTGAGCCACACAGGCGTCCCAGGCTGAACACTTTAGAAAAGCCTTGTAAAGTTTGCAGCCTGGTCCATGCTTACCTAAATAATCTACCCCATTAGATGTTGCAGATTTATTCTGGAAAACGGCTTCCTTAATACCATTTCTGTTATGCTTGGAATGTTGTCTGAATTAAAGTGTCATGCGGACGAGTCAGCCTCCACAAATGTTGCCATTTGCCCTTTCTTCCTGGATTCCACCTCTGAAGTGACAAACTAGTGTCAGGAAGAAATTCATCTTGGGATTGGTGGAGTTGTTAGCAGCCATTGGCTTTCCCTACATTCTGTTTGAAGATTAAAATGGCAAATAAATTGTAATAACTTAAATAAAAATCTGGATACCTATTTTTTCCCAGCTGGATTGATGATAATGTTTGAATGAACATTGGTTTATTCTTTTGAATTGGGCACAGACTGAAATCCAACATAGCCATAGGAAGAAAATGATGAAGTGAATTATTTATCCTTCTGTCCCAAAATCAACAGACCTATGAGAACTCATTTAGTTCCATTTTTCTTTAGCTACTTCAATTCATGGAAACTAATCAAATCAACCTTAGCTGGCATATTTCTCCTGACTTCCCGGGCTAAAGATCCAGTTCCCTAACAAAATGTTCACTCTGATAATCCCTTCAAATGGAGCTTATCATCTTTCTCCAAATATTCAGACAGTTTGGTGTATACAGAAAACAAGGTCTTCTTCATTCCATTGGAATTCAGGGGGCTCCAGGTCCACACTGCACGAGGACAAGTGAGAAGGAATGATGGGAGATGGGTCCAGGGTGTAGCAGATCAATGAAAAAGCTTATAATGTGATCCTGGGTGGTATTAAATACTGGTATTATATAATATATGTAAATATTATATAATATTTCTGCATTATTCTTATGTCCTGACTTGCCTGGCCACCAGTTTCCACCCAAAACATTGAATCTGGTCTACTGTCTATTCTAACTCAGGACCTTAACCATCTCAAACATTGACTCTGGTCTGTAGTGTATTCAACTTCTCCTTTATCAGGAGTGCCCCTCTGCCACCTGGCACCACTCATAACATGTGAACTCAGGCCACTTAGTGAGCATCCTAAGGAAGAAGTTTAATCCTTCTAATGCCTGAAAGTTAACTGGGTATCATGGCCCTGTATGCAATTTCTACTTTATTCCTTCTATGCCCATATATGTGCTGTGGAAACCAATAATGAATCATCACCATGTTTCTATGAATATCAGCCAGTTGATTTCTGACAGCATTCTTCCTTTGGATAACATTACATTGGAGTATCTGGTTTATATACATCCTGACACCATGTACCATTCTTAGAAGGAGAGCCAAATAATGTCCATTTCCTGGTACTCAACCATGGGTTGCAATTCTTCCTCGGAATACTGTTTTTCTGATCGTTTAAATCCAAGGGAGGGAGCAAGAACTTTAACAGATCTGAAGCATTGAGTCCATCTCAGAGGAACGGTAAAATATTAAGGGATTTCTGGACCTATTGTCTTGGTTTCTACCTGAAGTAATTCTACAGTAGAGACAGAGATGTTAGATAAAGCCAAAGAGACATCACATGATTGGAGAAGGAACAGTTCAGGTACCATTTCAGAAGAATTTGATTCCTTCCATTCAGACATGTTGTGTTCCTTCTAAAGCTCTCCCCACACCATGGCTCCATTAGCATTGCTTGAACAACTCCTTCTCCAACAAAGAGAAGAAAATATGATTTTAACATATCTGCATTTTAATATTCAAATCTTTGTTCCAAAAAGGGAACAAAAGCATTTTTCTCTAAGTAAACACATACCCAATTATTTAATGAAATGAGCATATTTTTCTTTGGTCTGTTAATTTCCATGATGAATCCTAAGGACTAACTCATATTGGGTTTGCCATATGCCATGACAAATGTGTATCAGTATACCTGGGTAACTAAAAGGATATGTGAACTCAAATAATATTAGATACCTCTGTGAATAAAATATGAGAAATTAAAGTAATAGTAAAAAAAAAAAACAGGCTATGCTTAAATCACAAGTGAATTAATTCAAAGAGGATTAAAATATTTTCATGGATTACTGGCAAACATTCTCTGTCTCTGTTTTTTTTTTTTTTTATTACTCTCAGTGGTTTCAAATTTAAATTAGTATTCATTTATTCTTGGAATAAAAAAAAATATGAAGAAAGAAAATTAGCAGATAACCCTAAATGTCACTGTAGTCAGTATTCCAGCACCCTTTTTTTTTTAGGAATAATTTCTTACTCCAAGGCAGATAACATGAAAAAAAGGGGACAGTTTTTCATATGTATAGCTTAAAATAAAGTAGATGTCACATATAGGTTACAATTACTCCATGGTCCAAGACACTTGGCATGTTTAAGGTCACTGGTCAAAGATTCCTCAAATTTCAAATAACACACTAGCTTCATTTATTCTCTTAATTATTTAGAAAAATATATGTTGAATGTATGTATATATTTACCCAAAAATAGAAAAATTCAATATTCTTTTTTAAAAAAGATTTTATGTATTTATTTGACAGACAGAGATCACAAGTAGGCAGAGAGGCAGGCAGAGAGATGGGGAGGGGGAAGCAGGCTCTCTGCCGAGCAGATAGCTGATGTGGGGCTCAATCCCAGGATCCTGGGATCATGACTGGAGCAGAGGGCAGAGGCTCTAACCCACTGAGCCACTCAGGTGCCCCAAATTCACTATTCTTTTGATCAGTAATCAAAACCTTTGCTTTAGATGATTTTTTGAAGAATATACTAACAAAGTATTCAAATATGGTAGAGGTTTTATAAATCATCCTCCTCTTTATAGGTGACCTAATTATAGTTCCAGGAATGTGAATTTTTTATACAAGATTATATATCTATTTAGTATTAGATATAGGTCAAAATTCAAATTATATGACTTACAAGCCAGTATGTCACTATATTACTTTACTTTTAATTTAACAAGAACCACCAACAGGTAAATGATTTCCCCTGTTTATACATGTAATACTGACAAAAATGTTTACTGAAAATTATACATATTAGAAGCAACTAGACAGTTATAGGCATATAAAAAAGAACAACTTTCCCATAAAGAAACAGTCCTGGTAAATTAAAATGTTTATAAAGCACCCAAACTGTCTAATCAAAACTTTTTTTATACACATCAGCCTTCACATCTTGATTTCTGTTTATTTTTTAGTTCAATACACTTTTTCTCATCTCTTATATTATGTCCATGAAGTCAATCTCTTCAACAATAACTAGAAAATATATTATAATCATGGACAACAAATAGCACCATCATGCTTTTAACAAAATGTTTTTATAAGCACAGTATACATACAAAAGAGTGCAGAAATCATAAGCACGTAGCCTGATTAATTTTCACAGAGCAAACACAGTCATGTAAATAACAGCCTGATCAAGACACTGTCATATTTTTACACCTGTAAACATATCTTATTTATATTTAACTTTGTACCTTGAATTGCATTTCGTGATCACATCAGAATGTTCTTGAAGAGCATTGACAAAGCACTAAATTGTCTGAATAATCAAGCCTGCATTCAGTTTTGATTACTAACTATATTATTCAAGAGCTTTCAGTTGAGCCTGAACAAAGAAAAATGGATTAAAACCAGTTATGATTGTTTCACATTTCCACTTCCTCATTTAATAAATAGCCTTATTAGGCAGTCACAGTCCTATCAAATTCCTATCTAGAAATATTTATTTAGTGTCTGAATGTGTGATGCTGTGCCAATAACTATAATTTTGGAGTACACAATATACTTCTTGACCTTCTTATTAAAATCTCTTAACTCTGCAGACCTAAACTAATCAAAATATTGGATATTATCTGAAAGTTATTAATTAGATACTGATTACCTTTTCAGCCTTTTCAGAAGACTCATCAGTGAAATTTTTACTCTGTCTAGCATTTAATTAAATTTACTTCAGTAAGTTCACTTTTCTCTGCTTTCTGAACTACCTTAAATTTGCTATTAATAAGCTGATTAAGTCCCTTCCCAGGCTAGAGAAAATTTCTTCCCCCGTACCACTCATCATTTGTATGCCTAAAGCAGAAGTTTGGCAACATTAAGATGATCTCCATGATTCAGAAAGTAGTCATGGGTTATGACAATTAATGTCACATAGGACATGGGAGAAGCTACACAGAAGCTACACACATACACCTCTAGAAGACCCTGTTTACATGATAAGAATTACTTAGAGATGAAGCAAGCTGATTGGTCTCCCAAAGAGGAAAAGGAAAGAGGAAACTCCCTTTTATTAGCATTATCACTCTGTTGTAGTGGATTTATTTGCTTACCCATATATCACATAGGTGTCTAAATTATAGTAGAGGTTTAATTAAGGCTTATTGAATAAACACTCTGGTAAAAATCCATCTCCATAACATGCTGCATTACAGAGAAAGCTGAGCCTTGCCTACGTACTCTCCCCCTTGATGATAACACTGTATAAAAGTGCCAAATTACCCATGGCTTGCTTGTTTGCTTGCTTTCTTTCTTTCTTTCTTTTTTTTTAAAGATTTTATTTATTTATTTATTTGACAGAGAGAGAGAGAGTGTGCACGTGCACATGCAGGGGGAGCGGCAAGAGGCTCTCAGAGGGAGAGGGAGAAACAGGCTCCGCCCTGAGCGAAGAGCTGGGCCTGGGGCTCTGGGCTTGATCCCAGGACCCTGAGATCATGACCCGAGCCAAAGGCAGACACGTAACTGAATGAGCCACCCAGGTGCCCCATACCCATGGCTTTCTTAATCAACATGTTGAACAACACTACCCAAACACAACACAACTGTATTTTTCCCAAGCTTTCATTCTGTTTTATTTTATTTTCCCGTAATAAAACCTCAAAGATAAAGCCTAGGTCGATTTGAAGTATCCAATGTAAACTTCACTCTGAGTATGCCAGTTCACATGCTTCCCAGGCCTTGGACTTTGTAGATATGGGGACATTTCCCTTGAGAACTCATTGCTTCCTTTAACTCAAAAACGGAAACTCTTTTCTGATACCATTCTTATGCCCATGAAGCATCGTGAATATCTACATCAATTTTAATAGTTAGTTCAATTAAGCAAAAAGAAGAAAGAAAGGAAGGAAGGAAGAAAGAATGAACGAACGAAAGAAATATTTAGACACAAGCACATATGCTTTTCGAAGGCAGAGATCCTATCCTGCCTATGTTCAACAAATCTGTGTTTAACACGGTGCCTTCTTTTTCTAATAGACTTGTTCAGCAACCAAGTTATCTGAAAGGAGACCTTTATCTGAGTCAATGTCTCCTTCCATGGACCTGATCTCAGTTCTTTTCTACTTTATGCTAGCTTTATGTGTGTGTATCCCTCTTCATTAGATTTAAAGCTGTCCAGTGGTAGATATTTCAGCTGATTCGTGGTTCTCTGTGATGTTGGTCTCTAATTACCAGGTATTCCCTCAATCAATGTTGAATTACATTTACATTTTCACTGTTATACTTTTTTTTTTTTTTTTTTTTAAGATTTCAGTTATTTGACAGAGAGGGAGACAGCAAGAAAGGGAACGCAAGCAGGGGTAGTGGGAGAAGGAGAAGCAGACTCCACGCTGAGTGGGGACCCCAATGCAGGACTCAAATCCAGGACTCTGACATCATGACCTGAGCCAAAGGCAGATGTTTCAACACTGAGCCACCCAGGTGCCCTACCCTTTTGCTTTCACTCAAGTCAGGTGGGCTGGTACATAGCTCCATTGAAAGCTTTGAATTTATAGTAAGAATGACTCCAGAGGAAATGAGAGTTGTAGAAAATAATATTTTCCTCTCAGGATCACATGGATGACATGAATATTTTAAATTATCAAATGGAACAAAATTTTGACACTGAAAGGGTAAGACTCCATTAAGATTAGTGTTTTAATTTATCATGTTAAATAATTTGACTGGAATTTTAAATGCTCCAGACTGAAAGCTATGTCTTGGCCTCAGTATTGCATTAGGGAACAGGCTAAAGAATGGGATTAAAAGATCATCATACCTGACATACAAAATTCAAACCTCCACTCACAATGGTAAGCAATGCTAGTAGTCAATGCCAGGAACGAAACAGTGATTATTATGGCATACAGCACCTGTGTCACATTTATATTCTTACAAGGAAGACAAATGAATGACAGAATAAAAACTAGCAGCAAGTCACTGTGAAAATAGTCTATTACTACTACTAAGATAAAGGCAGGTCACTATCTAAAGCAGCATATCAAGATATCAATTAAAATTGACATTACTTTGTACAGAATGCCCAGCAAATGTCCAGGAACTGCTATGAGTACATGAAAGGTTGGGAAGATCTAAGACATTGGAACTTAATCTCCTACACCATAATTTTCAAGACTTTTTTCTTCTTTACTATTTCTAAAGTGACTTTACAGCTTTATCTTTTGTTGCCAAAAGGTATGTTTCTGCCTTGTTAGGGGAAAAAAATGGCATATTAAGCCCATTTGTTAAATGACTTTCATTTTAAGACTTACGATATGCCATCTTCAGAAAAATTATGATAACAAATCACTGTAAAATTAGAATTCGGGAGGTATCAAATCAGATAGTAATTCTGTTGCTTTCTTGATAAAATAATTCTGCAGAGGCTGTAAAGAAAAGCAAATAAAAATTACAAAATATTTATAGTGCATAAAATATTTTATAAGTGTAGTATAAAACAGCACAGTGCACTGAAAAATATCACAATTCTTTCAAAACCTCTTTCCAATTCTAAATATTATGGGGCTCTGCATTGCCTTCTTCCTCACATTCTGTTACTATTTCATAAAAGGGATATATTTAAAGAAAGAAATACAGAACTTTAAATGAGAACTTTAAATTATAACATTTTCCACATATCACAAAAAAATGTAATTGGAAAGGAATACATTGATTTACCATGTAACACTTTAGGGGATTTACTTGTCTGAAGGGTTGTCTTGTGTTGGTAAGCCAAATGCCAAGTCATTACCCCATTGCCTCCAGACCTATAAAAGGAGTTAGATCCTAGTTTGATAGAAACAGGATCTCAAAATCTAACTTTAGAGAAGAAAGCTTAACAACTGAACAATTGCAAACTCTTGCTAATTTATATTGCCAAAAATATAGAGAAAATATATGGGAATATATACTGAGAATACCAGACCAGAAGTACAGAATCACTTCCAATCAGGCTGAATATAACAGTGACGATGTATTTACCAGAGGTGGGTTTTTGTTCTAGCTCAAACAACTGGTATTGGTTCTAATTTGGTTACTTGCTCAATGACTAACTTTTGATCTCAAAGGTATCCTATGCTAAATAAAATGAGCAGGAAGTTGTTTTAGGATACTAGGGAAATAGGATGGTTGCGAGTAATTTAGCATTGTTTGCTATTCACTGAACTACCTCAACCAACCTCTCATCAGTCTACTGACATTACCTGACACTCACCTGACATGAGCAACATCCGTTTTGATGTTTATCTTTAATTGACCTTTTGTTACTTTTGAGTCCTTTTTTTGGAAACATCTTCACTGTAATGTTGAGGCTGGAATGAGTTGAAAAATATATATAAGAAGTAAAGAAAACAAAGATACTTTTCAAGACGTCTGGCTGTGAATGAGGTTGTGAACAATGGGTAGCAGGGAGCTATATGTCTGTGTTCCATATAAATCAAATTCTGTATTATTAAAATATAAATAAGAAATAGCATTTGACATTTGGAATATGCTCAATAATTTTAGATTAAACAAATGAATAAATTTAACAGGAGTAGTGCCTCTCCTACTGTCATAAAGAACCATAACTGCTAAACATAATCTGACTCCTTCATATTAGGCTTGGATAACAGATTTGGGAATTTTTTTTTTAATCTCCTAGTGTCCACTCTAATCCTGGGGTTTGGTTAATTTTATACAGGGAGCTCATTTATATTAAAATAACAATCTATCTGGGAAGTTATTGCTATAAAGACAAAGAATAGATTCTTATCTGGAAAATTCCTCTAATGCTGAAAATTAGGTAACTCTTCTTTGATTAAAAAAAAATGAAGATTTTCCTTTAAATAAACAAAGAAAAGAGCTATGTCCTTTTAACAATGCAAAAAGTCATGAAGTCTTTTCCAATTCAAGGTGAAATGTGAGAATATATGAAATATAATTCCTCCCCATCCATGAATTACTTTTATTTTAGTTCATTATGAATTTCTTAATATAGATTAAAAACCTAAGGCTAAACTTCACAACTCAATAACTTGACAACAATACTTCACTGCTGGAGATTTTAAATTTATATCATTTTGGGCTGGAATTAGTTGCAATAGTTAAAATTCAATTTGTAATAGGCATCAATTTGTTTTCAAAAGCTAAGATGCAAAGTCAAGAGGCTTGGAAGTGGGAATGAATTCATAATGAATAGTTATAGTCCCATCTGGAAATTGCATAAATAAAAATGAACAAATCAAATGGCCTTTCTTATTTGCATATTTAAAGATTAACAAGAAACAGACTGTTTTAAATTACTTCCATTTTAATAAATTGTATAACCTGAGAAGTTTGCATTTCAGAGCCCTCCATTTTATAAGATCACACCATGAGTTTTATTCAGACATTGTGTTACTTACTTTTGAGTAAAGACACAATTTAGGAACTCAGTTATAGGTCAAATGAGCACTAGTAGTACCTTTAAGTATATACTTGTAAATCGCTATGTTCACATATCTTTCAAATAACAACTTCACCTTATTTGATTGGTGCACATGAAAAATGCTCCCAATAATCATCTGCATATGCAATTGCTTTTTATGCCAAAACTCCTTCTGAGAAAGGGGAATATGATATTTATACTGTTGTTGGGTTATCAGATTGAGCAGGAATAACCATTTTTAATGTGTATATGATACTGAAACAACTGTGGATAAAAACTAAACCAGTTCAGCCTTTGAAAATATGAGGGCAAAATAATGAATTCTACTAAATGTATTGGGGATAGTTCTTGGAAACTGACCTAACTAGTGAGTCTATATAGTCAATATAGCCATTCTGATAGTTTTACATGCAAAAAAAAAAAAAAAAAAAAAAAACCAAAAAAACCAAAAAAACAAAAAAACACTATATGCCACAATTTAAAATGATAAAGAAATATAAATATTATTGAGATGTTGCAAAACACACAAAAATATCTATTTTTTAAAGAACTGTTTGTTTATTTATTTGAGAGAGAGGGAGAGTGCAAGAGCAGGGAGGAGCTGAGGGAGATGGACAAGCCCACTCAACTCTGAGCTTGGAGCCCAAGCTGGGCTTGATTTCAGGATCCTGAGGTCATGACCTGAACTGAAACTGAGAGTCAGACACTTAACCAACAGAGCTGCCCAGGTGCCCCCCAAAAATCTACTTTTATTTTTTTTAAATATTTTATTTATTTATTTGTCAGATAGAGAGAGAGTGCAGGAGCGAGCACAGGCAGACAGAGTGGCAGGCAGAGGCAGAGGGAGAAGCAGGCTCACTGATGAGCAAGGAGCCCGATGTGGGACTCGATCCCAGGACGCTGGGATCATGACCTGAGCTGAAGGCAGCTGCTTAACTAACTGAGCCACCCAGGTATCCCAAAAATCTACTTTTAAAGGAGCTTGCATTAAATAAATAAAAACTGTAAAATTTCTTACAAGCCTCCAGGCTAGATACATGTTGAAACTATTTTATGGAAAGTGTCAGAAATTACAAGTTCAACACTCTGACTAGCAATATTCTATTTTCTCAAATTGTGTTGGAATTACTACAAAGATAGAAGAGACGTTCAAGGATGAAACAGAGGAGACTGAAACCTATAAACGCCACGGAAAAATAGATGGACCATGAATCATGACGCATTTCTCTAAGAAAGAATTGGCCATAAGATTAGTTTATGGAGAAGCCATAGTGAAGAAAACATTACCAAAGCAGACACACCAGTGGGTTTTGTCAGAGGTGAAAGTTTTTCTGTCCATTGGGAAAACTTTTATTAAACTCAGAGGGAAGAAGCACAGGAAGCATGATTGAGCCACACGGACTTCTCAAAACAATGAAAGACTTTCCATGGAAGGGTGGGTGGATCTCCCTGAATAAGCTTTAGATATCTATAAAAGGCAGTAAGTAAAACAAACAAAAAATACAAGCTAACTAAATAACATGTTAGCCTGGAGTGAAAGAGATACTTGGATTACTTGTTGCTCCTATCCGAGAAACCTAAAGGACATTCCAACTCTTACTGCACTAGGGATGCTTGCCTGCCATGTGATTAATAAGTGTACCTGAGTGGGAGATGCATGCCCAACTCCAAATCCATGACCTTTCTTTATTCTACTTAAGTTAGAAAACTCCAGCCATCAAATGAACTCAAAAGGTACTTTGGACAGCAACAATATTAAAAAACAAAAACAAAAGCAAAAACAAAAAAAACAAATCTGGTATTTGAAGTTTTTGCTCACGTAGCTCTAAAAGAATCTTAAAAATCTAAGGATCTCCTCATACTTTAAAAAACAAATGAAGTTTTTATTTAAATTCCAGTTAGTTATTAGTTTCACTTCCATATATCACCCAGTGCACACCAGAATAAGTGCACTCCTTAATCCCCGTCACCTATTTCACCCATCCCCTACCCATCTCCCCTTTGGCAATCATCAGTGTGTTTTCTTTATTTTTTTTAAACTATGTTCAGTTAGCCACTGTATAGTACATAATTGGTCCTTGATGCAGTGCCCAATGATCCACTAGTTAAGCAGAACACCTAGTGCTCATCACATCACGTGCCCTCCTCAATACCTGTCTCCCTGTTACCTCACTCCCCTCCTCCCCTCTGAAACCTTCAGATTGTGTTTTTGGGGTCCATAGTGGTTCATGTCTCCCTTTGATTTTAAATACACACCTAAAATAGTTGTTGTGTAAATTACAAAGGTCATCATTTCAGAAATAAATTTGATATTTTCAAATAAAATAATTATACCATTATTTTGTTTGTTGAATACATATAAATCATGTGTCAATCATTTAAAAATACATTAAGAAGTTTTGTTTTTATTATTAGAATGTTAGTTTATCTTCTTGACAATGTATTTCCATTCCACTTTCCCTGAACAGTTTTATACAGTGTGATATATTATCGTGTTTATTCTTTTGATAACTCTATCATGTCTCTGTAACAATAACAGCACGTGTGTGTGTGTACAAACATGCACATATGTCTATAGTGAAAATTGTTCATTTTTATTCCTCCTAACAATAAGGCTAAATATATTTTTTTAATCTTTTGGATTGAGTTATCTTTTAATATCTGTAGCACTTAATTGGAAAAAAAAACAGTAAGTATATTACAATTTGTGATAAAATAATTTGAAATATAACAAGCAAATTTGAAATTCTCCTTCTGTTTGGCATAGAGGCTTTCATATCCTTGGACAATTTACCATAGTAAATTGCAAGATGGTGGTGGATATATCTTTCTCTTTAAAGGGAAGAAAATACTTTTAAAAGGAAAGAGGTATAGATGCCCCTTTTAGGCAAACAGACTTGAACAAAGGAATGTAGAAAGGAGCCATGGTAACCCTTGACTGGATAGAGACATGCCCATCAGGGGACCCAACTCAAAATTTGCATAGGTCCTAACTAACTAGTGGACTACTTACAAGTAAACACATTTGCTAAAAAAGGGGAAATTCCATAAGTAACCCTACCTACTCACCTTCCCTCTTTAAAAACAGCCCCCTCCCACTACCTAGTTGCACAAGCCCCTCCTCAGCTGTCCTGCGCACCACTCCCTTCTGGTGTTTTCCACACCCAGTTCCTCATGGCAGACAGATGCTGCCTTGCTGTGTATTCAATAAACTTCTATCTTTTTTGTTTTGCCATAGGAGGGATAGGATAATGCCAGCACTCAGTGCAAGCCCATTCTCAATCAGATCAATTTTGGAAAAGCATGTATGCCAGTTAATCAGAATATATATTCCACAATTGTATACCTCATGGAATGTTCCTATGCATTCACAGTACAAGGAGAGGAAAGTTTGAGGACCACTAGTTTAGTCAAAAGTATTATAGGCATTTAAAAATATATATATTTTATTTATTTATTTGTCAGAGAGAGAAGGAGCACAGGCAGAGGGAGAAGCAGGCTCCTTGCTGAACAAGAACCCATGCCCCCCGACCCCCCATGGACCATCCACCACATGCAGGACTTGATTGCAGGACCCTGGGATGGTGACCTGAGGCAAGGGCAGACACTTAACTGACTGAGCCTCCCAGGCATTCCTAGGCATTCTATTATAACCAATGTGGCCATATATACACACACACACATGCACACACATGTACACATGCACAGGATTGGTTATATATGTGTACATATATATGTGTATATATATGTACACATATATATTAATACACACACATGTGTATGTATACCCAAGAGTTTAAGTGTCATGTATCAACCTAGAGGGATTCTTAAAAAATCATGTCAAGAATTCTAGAAACAAACAAACAAACAAACAAAAAAAGGAATTCTAGAAACATTGTATTCAAGAA
The DNA here is from genome assembly GCA_003697995.1 of Taxidea taxus jeffersonii. Taxonomy (NCBI): domain Eukaryota; kingdom Metazoa; phylum Chordata; class Mammalia; order Carnivora; family Mustelidae; genus Taxidea; species Taxidea taxus. The sequence goes on along the minus strand of RCUC01129940.1, from coordinate 75,839 downwards.
TGAAAGCTTTTAAGTAAAGGATTGAGTAGTTACATTTGTATAGAATACCTTTCACTTGTTACAAACAGGAAAACCTACCTAGTAAATAGTAATAATTATAAAATTAATCTTAATTGAGCAATTATTAGTTAACTAGAAATACACAATGTGTAGTACCACATTTAATCTTCGCAGCAGCTGAATTAGAAAGTTGCTAAAGAATCTCCATTTATAATTTTTCAATTTATAATGTTATCACTTTCTCTAGCTTAAATAGTTTGTTAAATAAAGAAGTCAGAATATGAAACCAACATCCTGACTCTGGAGCTAGACACAGAACCATTCACTAGACTTCAGTGACTTTGAAAGATACAGTTGATAATTAATAAGGAGGAAAAAAATGAACTAACAAAATAATTAATACAGTATGAATTCACTCTCATGAAACAAAATTAAGAGCGGCAGGTATATACCTAACTATTAAGGTTAATGTGATAAGGAAATAAGTGTTAAATTTCCTTTACTTTAGTAAATAGCTACATATGGCTCTACCATGCTACAGAATACAGATCTAAAGAGTCATAACCACTCAATTTTATGTAATAAATCGATTAAAGTTTTGTTCAGAAAAAATGACCTGGAATGCCTGTGTTACTAAGTAAGAAAAAGTAAAAGTAAATGAATCAAGTACTATATTTAACTCAGTGTAGGGAAAAAAAAAAAGCAATAATGTTAGTTTATGGAAAATATTTGTTAAAAAAGCAAAAGTTGATAAAATGGAAAATCCAATAATACTAGAATGAAAAAGTAAAGCTAAGAACCATTTGTCTGATTTAAGAGAAAAGCTGCAAAAGGAAAAAAGGAACTAGGAAATCTACCCATGAAAAACAGAAAAACCACCAAAAATTACTAATAAAAATAAAATAATATTAATGCAGGAAATTATCAAAGAGCTATAAGAGTATTCTATCTAACTCTGGGCAAATACATTAGGAATATAGATGAAATAATTTATTCCCTATGAAAATGCACATTATTATTTTTGACACATAGACATTCAACAAATCCAAATATATCATAGACCATAGGAGAAACCAAGAAATTGTCAAAAAACTTTGCCCTTTCTCTTACTCTCTTCCATGCTTATATAAAAGAAATAGGCTCAGATATCACAGATGATTTAAAGTACCAATGAAACAGAAGTTCACTGTTAAACAATTTAAGAAAATAGTAAAATCTTCTAAATGCATTTTATAAAAATATTCTATATAATAATTTAGGATATAAATTGATTTATTTAAATAAAATCTTCCTAATTCTCTGTTTGTTTTACCAATATCATGACAGTTACTACTCAAATTGTTTGTATTATACATAGGAATTTGATTACATCTGCACATTTATCTAATGTAGAGATCCTTTTAGTTGATATATTTTTTTGTCTTAAATGATATCAATTTAAAAAAAAATATTCCTACTGGAAACTGTGGTGAAAATAGTCAAGCCTGCAGAAGAAATAAAATTATATCATATTTCAGTGTAACAGGAAATAACCAGTTCACACTGAAAAGTAGTGCGTAAGCAAAGGCTCCACTGCTCCCACACTATGGGAGAGTCTTTATATCACATTAAACCTCAGCCCTGTGCAGGGATCTGGGTCTATGGAGCATTCCTTTTATATAATTGGAGAAGCAACGTAGTGTATCACGTGTGTCAGTGAAGTGTTACAAGTAGCAATAGAACCTATTGCTTGGTTAAATTAAGAGAGGAGAATATAGTTGGCTGTGTAGCTTTCTGGAAAATTTAGTGGTTAGCAGGCTAGTTTTGCAATCAGCTTGGTTAGCAGGTTTGAAATATTTGAATTTTTTTATATAGTCACAGGGAAATACAATATTTGAAATGTTTTTACAGATAGTAATGTCAGCTAAAATGACATATCCCACAGTAATAGTGATAAGATCCTATCCTTTCAAATTCTTATTATAAAAAGAATATCTTGCATTACTCCATGAAGAAAATAGGACTTACAGAAATAGAAAACAGATATTTTGGGGGAGGAGTCAAGATGGCGGAGAAGTAGCAGGCTGAGAAGACATCAGGCAGCAGGAGATCAGCTAGATAGCCTATCAAACCATTCCAAACACCTACAAATCCAACAGGAGATTGAAGAGAAGAAAAACAACAATTCTAGAAACAGAAAATCGACCACTTTCTAAAAGGTAGGACCAGCGGAGAAGTGAATCCAACGCGACGGGAAGATAGACCCCAGGGGGAGGGGCCGGCTCCCGGCAAGCGGCGGAGCACAAAATCAGGACTTTTAAAAGTCTGCTCCACAGAGGGACATCGCTCCAGAGGCTAAACTGGGGTGAAGACCTCGCGGGGACAGCGTGGACTCAGGTCCCACAGGGTCACAGAAAGATCAGGGGTGTCTAAGTGTCGCAGAGCTCACAGGTATTAGAGCAGGGAAGCCGGCTGCGGAGACAGAGCCGAGGTTTCCTAGAGCCGTGGTCTGTGACACGGGCCGGTGCTCTGTGCGAGGGGTCCCCACAAGATCCGGGGAGACTCCGACCCGGGAGAGCTCAGGGATCTATGGGGTTCGGAGACTCCAGGTGGGACTCTGCCAGAGACACAGACGCTTGGTCACAGGCTGGGTGAGCTCGGAGCGCTCCCAGAAGCCAGTGAGACGGGACTGATTACGCACGATTTTCTCTAAGCGCAGCCGGAGGCTGGGGAGACGGGAGTGATTAAACGCTTTTCTCTGAAGGTGCACTGAAGACTGCAGCCCCTAGCTCTCAGCTCCTCTGAGCTGGAAATTGAGAGGCCGCCATTTTCATTCCCGCCCTCCGGAACTCTACAGAAAGCGTTCAGGGAACAAAAGCTCCCGAAAGCGAACCTGAGAGGATTACTTAGCCCGGCCCCTGGTAAGGGTGGTGCAATTCCGCCTGGGGCAGAGACACATGAATCACTACAACAGGCCCCTCCCCCAGAAGATCAACAAGAAATCCAGCCAAGACCAAGTTCATTTAACAAGGAGAACAGCAGATTCTTATCTGGACAAAATGACAAGGCGGAAAAACTCACCACAAAAAAAAAGAACAGAAGGTAGTACCAAAGGCTAGGGACCTAATCAATATAGACACTGGTAATATGTCAAATCTGGAATTCAGGACGACGATTCTCAAGGTTCTAGCCGGGCTCGAAAAAGGCTTGGAAGATATTAGAGAAACCCTGTCAGGAGAAATAAAAACCCTTTCTGGAGAAATAAAAGAACTAAAATCTAATCAAGTTGAAATAAAAAAAGCTATTAATGAGGTGCAATCAAAAATGGAGGCTCTTACTGCTAGGATAAATGAGGCAGAAGAAAGAACTAGTGATATAGAAGACCAAATGACAGAGAAAAAAGAAGCTGAGAAAAAGAGAGACAAACAACTACTGGACCACGAGGGGAGAATTCGAGAGATAAGTGATACCATAAGACGAAACAACATTAGAATAATTGGGATTCCAGAAGAAGAAGAAAGAGAAATAGGAGCAGAAGGTATACTTGAGAGGATTATTGTAGAGAATTTCCCTAATATAGCAAGGGGAGCAAGCATCAAAATCCAGGAGGTGCAGAGAACAGCCCTCAAAATCAATAGGAATTGGTCCACACCCCACATCTACTAGTAAAATTTACAAGTTTTAGCGACAAAGAGAAAATCCTGAAAGCAGCACGGGACAAGAAGTCTGTAACATACAATGGTAAAAATATTAGATTGGCAGCAGACTTATCCACAGAGACCTGGCAGGCCAGAAAGAACTGGCATGATATATTCAGAGCACTAAACGAGAAAAACATGCAGCCAAGAATACGTTATCCAGCTAGGTCATCATTGAAAAAAGAAGGAGAGATAAAAAGCTTCCAGGACAAACAAAAACTGAAAGAGTTTGTAAACACCAAACCAGCTCTACAGGAAATATTGAAAAGGGTCCTCTAAGCAAAGAGAGACCCTAAAAGTATTATCAGAAAGGAAAAGAGACAATATACAGTAACAATCACCTTACAGGCAATACAATGGCACTAAATTCATATCTCTCAATAGTTACCCTGAACGTAAATGGGCTAAATGCCCCAATCAAAAGACACAGGGTTTCAGAATGGATAAAAAAACAAAACCCATCTATATGCTGCCTACAAGAAACTCATTTTAGACCTGAAGACACCTCCAGATTGAAAGTGAGGGGGTGGAAAACAATTTACCATGCTAATGGACATCAGAAGAAAGCTGGGGTGGCAATCCTTATATCAGATCAATTAGATTTTAAGCCAAAGTCTATAAAAGAGATGAGGAAGGATACTATATCATACTCAAAGGGTCTGTCCAACAAGAAGATCTAACAATTTTAAATATCTATGCCCCTAACATGGGAGCAGCCAACTATATAAACCAATTAATAACAAAATCAAAGAAACACATTGGCAAGAATACAATAATAGTTGGAGACTTTAACACACGCCTCACTGAAATGGACAGATCATCCAAGCAAAAGATCAACAAGGAAATAAAGGTCTTAAATGACACACTGGACCAGATGGACATCACAGATATATTCAGAACATTCCATCCCAAAGCAACAGAATACACATTCTTCTCTAGTGCCCATGGAACATTCTCCAGAATAGATCACATCCTGGGTCATAAATCAGGTCTCAACAGGTATCAAAAGATTGGGATCATTCCCTGCATATTTTCAGACCACAATGCTCTGAAGCTAGAACTCAATCACAAGAGGAAATGTGGAAAGAGCACAAATACATGGAGACTCAACAGCATCCTTCTAAAGAATGAATGGGTCAACCAGGAAATTAAAGAAGAATTGAAAAGAAACATGGAAACAAATGATAATGAAAACACAACGGTCCAAAATCTGTGGGACACAGCAAAGGTAGTCCTGAGAGGAAAATATATAGCGATACAAGCCTATCTCAAAAAACAGGAAAGGTCTCAAATACACAACCTAACCCTACACCTAAAGGAGCTCGAGAAAGAACAACAAAGAAAGCCCAAACCCAGCAGGAGAAGAGAAATAATAAAGATCAAAGCAGAAATCAATGAAATAGAAACAAAAAAAAACACAATAGAACAAATAAATGAAACTAGGAGCTGGTTCTTTGAAAGAATTAATAAGATTGATAAACCCCTGGCCAGACTTATCCAAAAGAAAAGAGAAAGAACCCAAATAAATAAAATCATGAATGAAAGAGGAGAGATCACAACCAACACCAAAGAAATACAATCATAAGAACATATTATGAGCAACTCTATGCCAACAAATTTGACAATCTGGAAGAAATGGATGCTTTCCTAGAGACATATAAGCTGCCAAAACTGAACCAGGAAGAAATAGAAAACCTGAATAGGCCCATAACCAGTAAGGAGATTGAAACAGTCATCAAAAATCTCCAAACAAACAAAAGCCCAAGGCCAGATGGCTTCCCAGGGGAATTCTACCAAACATTTAAAGAAGAATTAATTCCTATTCTCCTGAAACTGTTCCAAAAAAATAGAAATGGAAGGAAAACTTCCAAACTCAATTTATGAGGCCAGCATCTCCTTGATCCCCAAACCAGACAAGGATCCCATCAAAAAAAGAATTACAGACCAATATCCTTGATGAACATAGATGTGAAAATTCTCACCAAGATACTAGCCAATAGGATCTAATAGTACATTAAAAGGATTATTCACCACAACCAAGTGGGATTTATCAGGGCAGCAGGGTTGGTTCAACATCTGCAAATCAATCAATGTGATACAATACATTAACAAAAGAAAGAACAAGAACCATATGATACTCTCAATAGTTGCTAAAAAAGCATTTGACAAATTGCAGCATCCCTTCCTAATCAAAACTCTTCAAAGTGTAGGGATAGAAGGCACATACCTCAATATTTTCAAAGCCATCTATGAAAAACCCACGGCAAGTATCATTCTCAATGGAGAAAAACTGAGAGCTTTTCCGCTAAGGTCAGGAACACGGCAGGGATGTCCGTTATCACCACTGCTATTCAACATAGTACTAGAAGTCCTAGCCTCAGCAATCAGACAACAAAAAGAAAATAAAGGCATCCAAATCGGCAAAGAAGAAGTCAAACTATCACTCTTTGCAGATGATATGATACTATATGTGGAAAACCCAAAAGGCTCCACTCCAAAACTGCCAGAGCTTGTACAGGAATTCAGTAAAGTGTCAGGATATAAAATCAATGCACAGAAATCAGTTGCATTTCTTTACACCAACAGCAAGACAGAAGAAAGAGAAATAAAGGAGTCAATCCCATTTACAATTACACCCAAAACCATAAGATACCTAGGAATAAACCTAACCAAAGAGGCAAAGAATCTATACTCAGAGAACTATAAAATACTCATGAAAGAAATTGAGGAAGACACAAAGAAATGGAAAAATGTTCCATGCTCATGGATTGGAAGAATAAATATTGTGAAAATGTCTATGCTATCTAAAGCTATCTACACATTTAAGGCAATCCCTATCAAAATCCCATCCATTTTTTTCAAAGAAATGGAACAAATAATCCTAAAATTTATATGGAACCAGAAAAGACCTCGATTAGCCAAAGGAATATTGAAAAAGAAAGCCAAAGTTGATGACATCACAATTCCAGACTTCAAGCTCTACTACAAAGCTGTAATCATCAAGACAGTATAGTACTGGCACAAAAACAGACACATAGATCAATGGAACAGAATAGAGAGCCCAGAAATAGACCCTCAACTCTATGGTCAACTAACCTTTGACAAAGCAGGAAAGAATATCCAATGGAAAAAAGACAGCCTCTTCAACAAATGGTGTTGGGAAAAATTGGACAGCCACATGCAGAAAAATGAAATTGGACCATTTCCTTACACCACACAGGAAAATAGACTCAAAATGGATGAAGGACCTCAACGTGAGAAAGGAATCCATCAAAATCCTTGAGGAGAACACAGGCAGCAACCTCTTCGACCTCAGCCACAGCAACTTCTTCCTAGGAACAACGCCAAAGGCAAGGGAAGCAAGGGGAAAAATGAACTATTGGGACTTCATCAAGATCAAAAGCTTTTGCACAGCAAAGGAAACAGTCAACAAACCCAAAAGACAACTGACAGAGTGGGAGAAGATATTTGCAAACGACATATCAGAGAAAGGGCTAGTATCCAAAATCTATAAGAAGCTTAGCAAACTCAACACCCAAAGAACAAATAATCCAAGCAAGAAATGGGCAGAGGATATGAACAGACATTTCTGCAAAGAAGACATCCAGATGGCCAACAGACACATGAAAAAGTGCTCCATATCACTGGGCATCAGGGTAATACGAATCAAAACTACAGTGAGATACCACCTCACACCAGTCAGAATGGCTAAAATGAACAAGTCAGGAAATAACAGATGCTGGCGAGGATGCGGTGAAAGGGGAACCCTCCTACACTGTTGGTGGGAATGCAAGCTGGTGCAACCACTCTGGAAAACAGCATGGAGGTTCCTCAAAAAATTGAAAATAGAGCTACCTTATGACCCCGCAATTGCACTACTGGGTATTTACCCTAAAGATACAAAGGTAGTGATCCAAAGGGGCACGTGTACCCGAATGTTTATAGCAGCAATGTCCACAATAGCCAAGTTATGGAAAGAACCTAGATGTCCATCAACAGATGAATGGATAAAGAAGAAGTGGTATATATATACAATGGAATACTATGCAGCCATCAAAAGAAATGAAATCTTACCATTTACGATGACATGGATGGAACTAGAGCATATTATGCTTAGCAAAATAAGTCAACTGGATAAAGACAACTATCACATGATCTCCCTGATATGAGGAAGTGGAGATGCAACGGGGGTGGGGGTTAAGGTGGTAGGAAAAGAAAAAATGAAACAAGATGGGATCGTGAGGGAGACAAACCAAAAGAGACTCTTAATGTCATAAAACAAACGGAGGGGGGTGAGGAGGCAGAGGGGTTGGGAGAGGGTGGTGGGTTACATTATATGTTTAAATAAATAAAGCTTAAAAAAAACAGATATTTTATGGAAGAATACTTTATTCCTATTTTACACATGTTATTGAGGGAAAACATAGATTTTATAAAATGCACTTCTAAAATGTATTGAAATTATATATGTATATGTATAAATATTTCATTTGTATTAACTGTGTATTTAAATTATATATGTATATGAATAAATATTTCATTTGTATTAACTGTGTATTTATATTTTATTACTGTTTTAAGATATGGAGAAGTTTATGGTATCAGTTATCAAATTTATTTACATCAAATAATTTTTTGAATACCCAGATTATTATTTAATGAACCTCTAAGATTGATGGATCAATCATTTAGACCATCCTTAAACAGATACCACATTGGTTAAGATTTATTTCTGTGGAGCACCTCAGTGGCTCAGTCAGCTAAGCATCTGACCCTTGATTTAAGCTCAGGTCCTTGGATCTAGCCCCGCTTTGGGCTCTGTGATGGGTGGAGAGTCTACTGGGAGATTCTCTCTCTTCTTCTCCTGCTGCCCCTCCGTCTACTCCCACATACTCACATGCTTTCTCTATAAAAATTGAATAAGTAAATCTTAAAAAAAAAAAAGAGTGGTTTCTGGTTTTATATATCCTGGGTTGATATTGAGTCCTTCCCTTACTAGTCATATAAATTTAATCAAGTTGCTTATTCTTATAACTCCACAGTTTATCTATTAAATTGATACAATAATAACCCACCTTATTTGTTGTAAGGACTTAAAATGAAATATATATAAAACACTTAAAAAGATGCTTGGCATAGACTAAGCTCTCAAAATTAATCCATTAGCCTTACATCTATTTTCGTAAATTATAGGTGAGCTCTTATACTAACAATGTAGGTAGCCAGGGTTATGTTTTTCATTTGTAACAGCTTGAACCTTATTTCTGTTGAATCTTATTGGTATATGAAACAAATTTAAATTCAAATTTGTAGAAGTTAATTTTCTTGAGAAATTAAATCATGCACCTTTGGTTCAAAGAGAGTGAGGTAAGTTAGGTGGAGCAGATAGCAGTGACTTACTGCTTAGCCCTTAAGAATCCTAAGGTAAGGGAAGTACAGCAGTTCATTAAGTAATGATAGGGATGTCTGGGTGGGCTCAGTTGGTTAAGCATCAGCCTTTGGCTCAGGTCCCAGGATCCCAGGGTCCTGGAATGGAGGACCACAATGGGCTCCTTGCTCAGCAGGGAGCCTGCTTCTCTCTCTGCCTGCCTCTCCCCCTGCTATGCTCTCTCTCTCCCTCTCTTTCTCTCTGAAAAATAAATAAAATCTTTAAAAAATAATAATAATAAAAAGAACTTCACAGCAAGGAGCCAATGATTCAGTAGGTTCCCCTTTGATGAAAAATATTCAAAATGCACATGTATGTAAGCACACAAATGTGTATACTCATGCTTACATGCCAAGACTGAATTGCAAACATTGGCTTTTACAAGCTAAATTTGATTGACCCAACAGTAGTAGCATGTTCAGTAGGGTTAAGGACTGAAAACCCATTTGTTGAAACCCCAACCCCCAATAAGATGGAATTAAGAGATGGGATCCTTGGGAGATAATTAAATCATTGAGAGTGGAGCCCCTAAAATGGAATTAGTATCTTTAGAAGGGAAAAACCTTAGCTCTCTCTCTCTCTCTCTACTCTGCAATGGCATAAGAAGAAGACAGGTGTCTAGATACCAGGAATAGTGCCTCCACAAGAACTCAACCATGCTTGCTGGCCCCCTGATCTTGAACATTCAGCATTCAGATATGTAAGAAAATACATTTTTTTGTTATTTAATCCACTCAGCCTATGATACTTTCTTATAGTAGCCCAAGCTGACTAAGATAAGGTGGCAGAGGGTTTTTGTTTGTTTGTTTGTTTGTTTGTTTGTTTTGGCCAGAATAAACAGAAGAAAAGAAATAATAAGCAATAAAGCATGAGTAAAGGTAGAAACATAAATTAGCCTAGACATTTAGCCAGATAATTATAGAATTCCTAGAAGGAACTGACAGGAGAAGGAATTTGTGCGATCAAAACCATAAGTATGGGGCACCTGGGTGGCTCAGTCGTTAAGCCTTTGCCTTTGGCTCAGGTCATGATTCCAGGGTCCTGGGATGGAGCCCCACATTGGGCTCCCTGCTCAGCAGGGAGCCTGCTTCTCCCTCTCCTTTTCCCCCTGCTTGTGTTTCCTTTCTCGCTGCGTCTCTCTGTCAAATAAATAAATAAAATCCAAAACAAAAACAACAACAAAAACACATAGGTGTACTTTCTTGCCATATTTTTTTTTAAGATTTTATTTATTTATTTGACAGACAGAGATCACAAGTAGGCAGAGAGGCAGGCAGAGAGAGAGAGGAGGAAGCAGGCTCCCTGCTGAGCAGAGAGCCCGATGCTGGGCTGGATCCCAGGACCCTGGGATCATGACCTGAGCCAAAGGCAGAGGCTTTAACCCACTGAGCCACCTAGGCGCCCTGCCATATTGATTTTTTAGCTTACTTTTATTCATGAAAGTTCAGTTGACTGAGGAAAAATGAATTATATTGCATTTATAACATGTCCATCTGTGTATAAATGTGCTTGTCTGCTCATCCTGGACTGAACTAATTCTTCACTTGCAAGTACAGGACAGCTTGGGTGCTAAAGATTTACTTGATAATTAATTTTTACTTGGTCTATCATTCAGGGCCCAAGTACTACCTGTATTTTTGCGTGACTTTGATTTGGTTTGTCCCAAAGTGCAGTTTTATTGCCACGTGGAGTAACGTCTCCAGAGGCTTTCATTCAAAGTGGATGGAGGAACAAGCGAAACCCATCATTCTCCACAGGCATGATGGACTGGAATGCTCGAGGAGTTCTCTGTAACTTAAAAGAGTCGTTCAGGTGCTCACTGTGACCTATGGTTTTAATCACAGACAATATCCAAAAACATTGCACTAATTGTCTTCTGGATTTCTAGAAAGAAAAATATACATGTACCTGCATACCTGCCTGCACACACACAAACACACATATTCTATTGAGATTAAGTTTACTCTTTGCTAGTATTTTCCAATAGTACCTCACAAAGATACTGCACTGTTGTAGGCATTTAGTAGACAATTAGAAGGTGTTTAACATGCAAAACACCCAGGGAGGCAAACACCATGACTCCGCAAACCCACCTTTCATTCTTGAATGATTATGACTCCAAAAAATCCTACTGCCAATTTTTATTTGACAAAATAAAGAACGAGGAAGAAATCTTCCACTTCCACCACAGAGGCAATAAAATATAAAATAATCAATGGATTTGCCCCAGAGCTGAAAATATGAATCACCTGGCCCACTATCATTTTTCCCATTACAGAACACAAAATAATTTTCTTGGTTAAAGGCAGTTGTTACCCTATCACCTGCTCAAATCAATATCAACTGTATCGTTGAGACTCCTCTGGCTAAAATTATATATCAAAGAGGCTTAAAGCAAGGGAGAATCATTTTTACTGTGTTTCCTTGACTTCTCTACTCTCTTTTACTCTATAAATAACAGCCAAGACATTGGGATTTTCTTCAAAGCTTCAGCACTGAGACACTTGTTAAGTGAAGTTTATAATCTCATATTATTCTTCAAAAATATTGGCTTTTAAAATAAGATCAACATTTCTGCACAATTCAGTCACCCATTCTGAGATGAAAATCAAGAGAAAAATATAAAAATGTTAAGTGAATTTTTCATGGGTAGTGTTATAAAATTTTAGGAAAGTTATCAAGATGTTATTTCTGGTTAATTTACTTAAATTTTTTGATCAATAATAACTATGATGTCTATGGAAATATATTTATATTTCTGACTTATAAATACTTTTAAAATGCAAAAGTGATTACTTTCAAAAATAAGTATTTCTTGTTTTTTAAAAAAAATTAAATTGATAGAGTGACACGAAGTATTATATCATTCCCTCAGGACTACAAAAGAAGAGAGCAAAAAACTAAAAGACAAACACAGATTTGAATCTAATACTCACAGTAGGGACCACTAAGAACTTGTGTAGTTGATACTGATGACATCAAATAAATAGGGAAAAAGAAATCTTACTGGCTCGTTTGCAAAAATCTTTTTCCAGAATTTTTAAATGCAGGGTACATTGTCAGGGACGTGCACATACCCACTCTTTTATTTCATTTAATTTTTTTAAATTTTCATTTATTTCTACATTTCCATTAATTGATCAGTACTCCAATTTTATTATTTTTCTAATCTCCGAGAAACAAATAATTTTTTTTGGAATTTAACTAAAGTATCTCACACAGGTAAAAATAATGAAGGCTCTGGCTCATTTTAACCCCACTTTGGGTATTATGGGATTCAGTTTGCTAAAGTTTGGTTTGCATTTTTGAAATATCATTCATTAGAGAAATTGATCTATAGTTTTTTTTTTTTTAATGTCCTTGATAGGTTTTGATAGAAGGCTTATTCTCACTTAATAAAGAAGGAGCTAAAAATTATTTTATCTTTATTAAGTGGAAGATGTACTTAAATGTTTGGAAGACTTTGCTAGTGAAATCATCTAAATCTGGATATTTTTCTGGGATTTTTAAAATAATAGATTTAATGTTCTGAACAGAAAAAAGTACTGCTGAGGTTTGCCTATTTCTCTTTTCAGTTTTGGTAGGTTATGATTTTCTAAAAATGTGGGCATCTAAATTGTCAAATTAATATGCCTTATTTATTTATTTTCCCCAATAAGATTTTTTTTATTTGTTCACCATTAAATGTCTGAATTTTAAACAGGTTCTTGGACTGGTGTCCCCATCCATGAGCTCATTCAACTTTAACACTGATTTCGTCCCCAGTAGGTTTTCCAGAGCTATTATCTTCACCATGAACTCTTTGAGCTTTCTCAATTCTAACTTGGTCTTCTGTAGCATTTTTACTTTTCTAACAAAGACATCATGGAGTGGGTAAATAGATTGAGTTTTTTCTATTTCCTTTCTGGATGCTCTCTGGAATAAATTTACTGACCACTTCTCTAATTTGTCTGCACCTCTTGGGCCATAATTTCTATCATCTTTTTCCAAATTTGGTGGGCCTGCTTTTGCTGAGCCTAAGAGGACTTCCGAATCTGATTGTTGCATTTTCTTAGTAAAACTAACACAAAATAGATGAAGCCAATAACCTTCGGCAGTCTTGATATCAACATAAGCTTCAACCATGGTCTGCCATTTTTTGACCATGGAACAAACACACTTTGTCACAGGGAAGATCCGTGCCATGGAAATTAGGCAGTTTTTGCCCTGAGCATCCTTGGTAATTAGCTTGACTTTTATAAATGCAACAATATCATCTTGCAGATTACCAAGGCTTCTTTATCAATAAAAGTATATTCCAAACATAATATGCAATAGAGTGAGTTGATACATGTAAAGTTTTTTTGTTTGTTTGTTTGTTTTTTTTTTTTTAATCAGAGAGAGAGAGAGCGTGAGCACAGGGAGACAGATTGGCAGGCAGAGGGAGAGGGAGAAGCAGGCTCCCTGCCGAGCAAGGAGCCCGATGTGGGACTCGATCCCAGGACGCTGGGATCATGACCTGAGCCGAAGGCAGTGGCTTAACCAACTGAGCCACCCAGGCGTCCCCATGTAAAGTTCTTAAAATAAGCCTGACACATATTTAGATTCTTAATATACATTTGGTATCACTATTATATCCTTATTTTTGTTTTCATGGAAGCCGTTGTGAAAATTACAATGTACATCCATTTCCAATATTGTGGCCACTCTCAACATGTGGTTTTCAAACTTTTGTGTGTGTATGAATCATCGAGGGTGATTTCTAAATATTTGTAAGTCGATATTTCACTTATAAAAAATTTAATATTTTTATTTAATAACTCTGGTTAGAATTCAAAAATTACATTTCCAGTAATTACTCCAATTGTTTTCATGGAAGTGGCTTACAGCACACTTTTTAAAATCCCTGCTAACAAAGATTCTGTCCTTGACCAAACTGTAGTCAGATTTTTCTTGACTATGCCTCCATCTTGGCCTATAAAGACTTGAGCAAACACTACTATAGTTTCTAACAGTTCCAGGCAGTACCCATAGGATGTCTCTAGTCCCTCTTAAAGTGCCTGCTTGAGAAAACTCAAGGCTGCCAAAAGAATTTACTGTCCATTGCAGCCAATGCCTGAAGACAGGGCCCCTGTTTCCCAGTCTCTGTGTGAAGGGAGAAGCTTACGTTTGGTAAGTGCCCGTTAGCAAACCCAGATGGATTTTACTTGGACCATCTCTATCCCCTTCTCTGTCTTTGTGATTTTTCACTTCCCTGACTGTTTAAGCCCCAGACATTTTCCCTTCCTACTCTCTATTCTCCTTTCAAAGGTCAGATTACCTCTGAACAAATCAGAATAGAGCTGAGCACTTTCCCCTATAGTCAGTAGTTACTGAATACAATCTGTTCTCGCTCTTTGAAATTAATGTCTGGCTATGTTTATCTCTGACACTGCCCTGCAATTAGCACTACTTTAATGTAACTTTGAAATAAATCTCATGATGCAAGACTCTTAAATTTTATCCAACTTTTCTTTTTCTTTTTTCTTTTTCTTTTTTTTTGGGGGGGGGTCATGCTACTAGGTAACTACATGTTTTATAAACCTCCCAGGTGGTTGTTACTGAACAAAAAAATTTAGACCCATAAATCTAACTGTGGTCTTGCTCTTTTTAACCATTGATGTAAAGGGTTTAATTTTGATCTCTCATTTTTGTTCAGTTTACCTATAAGCTTATCCTTATGCAGGGCCCTGCTGCCTTGACTAGTATAGATTTATAGCAAGTTTTGAAATTGGAAAATGTTTAAGTGCTTAACCTCATTCTCTTTTCAAGTAGTTTTGGCTAGTCTGCATCCTTTGCCTCTCCCTATAAACTTTAGAATCAGCTTGTCAATTTCTACAACCCAAGATGCTTATAGGGGTTATGAAATTGACTTAATTAAATCTATAGACCAATTCATGGTGCATTTCCATTTTAATCTCCTGATTCATGAATATGGAATGTCTCTCTACTTATTTAGATCTTCTTTCTCACAGCAGCATTTTGAAATTTTCAGTACACAGTCTTGAACTACTTTTGTTAATGTTACTTCTGAGAATTTTATTCATTTTTTTCATGTAATTGTGAATGGCATTGTTTTTCTAATTTCATTTGCAAAAGTTCACTCCTAGTATAGAAATGTAATTAATGTTTCTATATGGATGTTAAATCCTGTGATCTTGATCCTGAACTTATTTGAAAGTTTTAGCAAAAACTTTTGTGACTTATTTGGATTTTCTACATACAGAATTAGGTCATCTGAAAATAAAATAATCTTCTTTCTTTTCAACTTGGCTACCTTTTATTATTTTTTTTTATCATTTTCTTCTTCTGCTTTTCTGTCTAATTCACTGCCTATAATTTCAGTGCATGCAATGTTGAATAAAAGTGGTGAGAGCAGGCATCCTTGCCATTTTCCTAATACTAAGGGGGAAGCATTTGGTGTTTCACCAGCTCAGTAAAGTTTTTACTTTAGTGGTGAAGCATCAAATGTTTTCCACCAAAATCATAAAAAAAGTTATAGCTATAGGACTTTTGTAGATATTCTTTATCCATTTCAGGAAGTTCTATTCTTAATCTCTTAGAAGTTATCATCAGTGGATATAAGATTTTTCAAAATGTATTTGTGCATTTATTAATATCATCCTGAGGTTTTGCTACTTTATTAATATGGTGCCTTACATTAATTGATTTACAGATATTATACCAACGTTGAATTATTTTTTTTTTTTTAAGATTTTATTTATTTATTTGACAGAGATCACAAGTAGGCAGAGAGGCAGGCAGAGAGAGAGAGAGAGGAGGAAGCAGGCTCCCCGCAGAGCAGAGAGCCCGATGCGGGGCTCGATCCCAGGACCCTGGGATCACCCAGGCACCCCCCAACGTTGAATTCTTGAGATGAACCTCATATGGTGTACATATAATCATTTTCCTACGTGGCTGGATTTATTTGCTAATATTTTCTTGAGGATTTTTGCAACCACATTCATGAAATCTATTGTCTGGTACTTTTTAAAATTATTATTGATGTCTTTTTTTCCCCTCTACTGATAGGATTAGGATAGCACTTGCCTCACAAAATGAATTATGAAGTGTTCCTTCCCCCTTTCTTTCTGAAAGAAAATTTTCCATTTCTCTTCTTTCCTCTCCTGGAGGAGTTCACAAGGCATTGTTATTACTTGCTCCTTATAATGACTAATTATATTCACCAGATAGCCATGGGAGGTTGGTCTTTACTTAGAAGATATTTAGTCATTAATTTAATTTCATTTGTCATACATCTATTCATATATTCTATTCTATTTTTGTTGTTCTTATTTTTGTTCAGATGTAGCAATTTTTATCTTTTTAGTATTTTTTCCATTTTAATCACATTGTACAATTTGTTGGCAAAATATTGTTCATAATATTATCTTGTGATTTTTAAAAATTCTGTAAAATCAGTAGCACTAACTTCCCTTTTATTTCCGTTTTGGTAATTTGTGTCTACTCTTATTTTCTTGCCAACTGTAAGTTAATATTTGACAAGTTTGTTGATTTTTTAAAATAAAATTTGGGGGATTTACTTTTGTAGTACTTTTTTCATATTTGAAATAATTTATTTCTTTTCTCTTCTTTTAGGATTTATTTGACAGAGAGAGGGTGGAGCGGGGAAGGAGAGCATGCATGCCGGAGAGCTGGGCGAGGGGCAGAAGGAGAGAAAGAATCTCAAGCAGACACCCACTGAGCACAGAGCCCAACTCTGCTGGATCCCATCACGCATGAAAACATGACCTGAACTGAAACCAAGAGTCTGATTGGCCACCCAGATGCCCTTATTTCTTTTCTAATCTTCTTTCTTTCTTTTTACTTGTGTTATGTTTAATTTGCTCTTTTATTTTCTAGCTTTCTAAAATAATTTATAAGTTATTTCTTTCAAATATTTCTTTTCAAATCCAGGCATTTCATTTATAATTTTTTTTCTAAACACTGTTTTAGATGTGTGCCATGAATTTCTACATATTGTGTTTTCATTTTTGTTCAACTCAAAATGTTTTCTTATTTCCTTTTTGATTTATTTTTTAGTTCATTGGTTGTTTAGAAGTGTGCTGGTTAATTTCCAACTATTTTTGGATTTCTCATGTTCTTTTTTTTTTTTTTTTTTTTAATTTCTAATGTAATTCCATAGTGATTAGAGAACACACCTTATAGGAATCCAATTATTTTACATTTCTTGAGAATTCTCATGGCCTAGCACATAACTCTTTCCAAACTGTTGTTGGATAGTGTGTTCTATGAATATCTCTTTGGTCATCTTCATCACTAATGTCTTTTATAATCTTATGTCTCATGTCTTTAATATTCTTGTTGATTTCCACTCTAACTAAGCTAACTATTGATGGGAGTAGGACACTGAAGTGTCCAAATGTTTTTGTTGCATTTTCTATTTATCCTTTAAGTTATCTAAATCTGTAACATGTTATTTTTTTAATCTTTTGTTAGGTGCATGAGTGTTTATAATAATTATGCCTCCAAAATGAGTTGATCTTTTATAATTAGAAAATGTCCATCTTGTATCTGAAATCAATTTTTTTCTTAATGTCTTGTTTGATATTAGTAGAGTCACTCCAGCTCTCTCTTGGTTACTATTGCATTGGTAACTCTCTTTTCCTCCTTTTACTTTTGATTAACTATGTCTTAGAATCTAAGGAGTGCCTCTTTTAGGAGGTATATATTTCAATCTTTATAAGTTTTTTGCTTGTTTTAAGTTTTTATCCATTCTGACATCTTTGCCTTTTGATTAGAGTTTTTAATCCATGAATGTTTAATATTTATTATTGATATGGTTGGATTTATATCTGTCATTTTGCTATTTGTTACCCGTATGTTTCACACCTTCTTTCTCTCTCTTCCTCTCTCTATCTCTTTTTCCTCCTCTATTTCCTTTCTTGGTATTATGTTGATAATTGTTTAATGTACCATTAAATTATTTTGTTGAATTATCTACCAGATTTGTGTGTTGGTAGATATTTTTTTAGTTAGTGCTCTAGAAATTACAACATAATTCTTAAGGGTTGAAAATTCTAGTTTCTTTACATACTTCATAATATTTTTTTGAAAGCTACACTTTGAGAATTATATTGCAGCAATTCTAGATTCTGATTTCCACCAGGATTGCTATTTGCTTCTATTTTTATGTTCGTTTGTTAGTGATTTGTTTGGACTAATTAGTCGATTGTGGTGACTGATGTCTTTGCTCAGTTATTTGTTTCTATTTTTGTCTTTGATTCTTGTTTTGATTTTTAAGTTTAGTTTGTTTGACATAGTTCTTGGGTCAACATAGTTTGGTTCTCATGCAAGGTTTGTGAAGAGGTTATGCTCAAACACTTGGAAAGGGTAGAACTTTCACATTTTGCCAACAGATCTCTTAAAATCCAGTAGCTCATTAGGGCCTCTGCAATATTTTCTAAGTTTGCATACAGTGTTGTGTATGCAGCCTTTCTTGCTGTGAGCCTGCTGGTAGATGATGGCCTGCCCTCCACGTGAACTTCTGGATGATAGAGCCGGGATGGATAAGAACAAAACAGCCCTGGATCAAAATTCCACAATCCTTCACTTTTTTTTACTGAAGCTCAGTTGATATTCTTAAAGTCATGTTTTTCATTTATTCTATGGTTTTAGTTAATTTCCAGAGCCCTTAAATGGTTATTTTTGACAAATTGTGCAGTTTTTATCACTGCTTTTTGGAGAGAGATTTTGTTATTTTCTTCAATTTGCCATTCCAGAAATCTCACACTGTCCTTTAAAAGCTACTTCAAACTAACGTGTTTCTTTTTTCCCCTCTATTTTTTTCTTGATATGAAGTAGAAGTATTTGAAATGTTTCAGTTCTGTACCAATCCCAACTGTTATCTACGTTGCAGCACTCATACTGGCAATGGCGTTTTCTTTTATAATAAAATATATTTAATTTAATCTAGTAAAAAATATATAACTTTTTTCTCCTTATATGCCTTGTGTATAAAATCATATCCAAATTCCTTTGACTGAATTTCAAGATACCTTTACCAGTTGTTGTTTGTTGTTGTTTTGTTGTTGTTTTTGTTTTGCTGTAAATCTTCAATTTCTATTGATAAAAAAGTACACAGGGTTTTTTATATAAACAATATATACAGGAAAATTCCTTGTCATACTGTTTGAAATGGTCTCACAATTGGAATAGTAAGAGAGATATCATAGTTCTTAGATGAAAACTGGAAAAGACTCAACAGCCTCTTTAATTTTCTAGTGAAATTTCTATCTTAGAAAAATGCCATATGGAGCTGAGCAAAAGTGCAAAAGTATGCCTTAATAATCTAATGCATTAATCAAACATTATTTTTTGCTAATGCGGGTAGAGAAAGATCATGTGATAATTCTGTGGCATATGTTTGATATATACAAATAGGAGTGCAGAGCAGTTCTGTCTGAAACTATGATTTGTTGACTAAAAGAGACATTCTCATTATAAAAATCTCAAGAAGTCTTGTAGCTATTTAATAAAGATGGATGTCACGTTGATGGAGGTGGTGTCACTAAAGTTGATTTACACTGGCAGTTCTTTCTCAACTTTGATTTTTCTTAGGTAGATTCCTATGCTATTATCAGAATAGGTAATACTTGGACTTGTCAGAATTAGAAGCTGGAATGGTTTCAGTAAATGGCTAAGAATTTTACAACTAATATTACTGTTCAAGTTCACTTTTCAAGTTCAATTATGAAGTTATTCAGTCACCCAGTTATTCAGTCATCCAGTTCCTTATGCCATCATTTGATCAGGTATAACGTTAAGAAGGATAAATTAAATAAAATTTTATATTTAAAATTAAACATCGAATCTCACAAAACAAACAGAGTTGCCGGTGAGGGTGGAGAGGAAGAGGGTGGTGGGGTATGGACATTGGGCAGGGTATGTGCTATGGTGAGTGCTGTGAAGTGTGTAAACCTGGCATTTCACAGACCTGTACCCCCTGGGGCTAATGATACATTATATGTTTATAAAAAAATTTAAAAAATATTAAAAAAATAAACTTTGAAATATCTGGTACCTTTCAAGCCACATAAAATAAGCTGAATCATTCCCGAAGGCATTTTGTCTCTGGAATTTGTCTTTAAGCCTTCTGAGCTCTCAGAGACCAAATTATTCCTCACTCCCCTTGGCCATTCCTGTCCTAAGATTGTCTATCTGTACTGGAAATGTACCAGCTTTGCTATAATCTTGAATAGACTTCTTTATTAATCTGTCAATACTGTCAATAACAGTTCACAGTCATTTTAGAAATGAAAATTTCAGCTTCAAAATTATTTGAGGATGAAATGAGTAAATGTGCCTTTTTGTGTGAAGCATAATTTTAGATTCTCTCACATATTAGATTCCTTTATTTTTCACCTCTTTCCTGAAGTAGAATCTCTACTATAAACTTGGAAACTGTGGGATAAGAAGTTAAGTAAGCCCTCTGAGGTCTGATAAATTTTCTAACCAGAATTTCATTTCCTGCATATCTGATTGCCAAACTCACACTCTCCCTACGTTCTTGATACATATTAAGTATTAGCTGAGCACTAATTATGCCCAAGTCCATATGCCAGGTTTTTAGGTCCCCTTGTAGAAATCTCTTACTGCATCTTTTAGGTTCTTACTGCATTAGTAAAGGCTCAGATTAAAAAAAAAAAAAAAAAGACTTGAACCTGTTTTTCTACTTATTCCAACATCATACATTTATAAAACATTTAGGAGATTTGTATCTTACCAGAAAAATACATACCAAAAATCTGAACTACCATTATTTATTCAGAACAAGGTCTTTTCACTTACCTTGTTTTCCTTAAGTACTGAGTACTGGCAGTGATGTGCCATCTTTTTATTTGTATTCTAACACTTAGGTTACAAGGATAGCAACAGTATTTTCATAGTTTTTCTGTATATGGGTAGGACTCCAGGCATTCATCCTGGATTGAAAATGTACTAGAATTTGCATTTTTATGCTTAATAAAAGATTGCCTTAAAATAAATGTTTCCATTTTGAATAACAAAAGCCAACATCTTATATTACAGCTTTACAATAAAATGATGATTTCCCTTTAAATGCATCTCAGAAAGCTCAAAAAGATGACACTTAGTCATTCTAGTCAGTTAGGTAGGGCATGGGGGAAAGTTCAACACTAGAACATTCTCTGGAAGTATTGTATTTTTATTTGATTATGAGCAGGATTCATTTTCATTTAATTTGCCAACATGCCTCTCAGTGTTTTATTCTTAGATAAACAAGTGACTGTAGGCATGTTGAGCCAATTACTCCTATTCTGTTCCTAAATTGGCATTAATACAGTAGCTGATGGAAATGGTCCCATGCTTGCTGACACATTATTAATGACCACTGATGCAAATAATATTGCTATAGCCATAATTATTTGTTTCTGTGCTTGAGACCAATGGGCTTGATCAGTCTCAAGCTGCATATTTTTTTATTTTTTTGAGCCCACTGTCAGCATACTTTTACCAACAGGAAAGTTAGCTTCATATCTTCCAGATCTACTGGAGGCTGAGTTCTAGCATAGAGAAAACAAAAACTTTGTAATGTTTTTGCTTTGGTCCTGGATATCCCCTAATAATGTTTAATACTTTGGGACAACATTCTAACTATAACATATGGTAACTTTTTTTTTTTTTTTTTAATAGGGGAGATACTAGATATATTCCATCAACAGGTCATATCATATCCTCATGATATTACTCATCAAATACCTGATGATCACTAAAAACAACCTTAAAAGCTTAGGACTAAGGGTGCCTGGGTGGCTCAGTGGGTTAAAGCCTCTGCCTTTGGCTCAGCTCATGATCTCAGAGTCCTGGAATCGAGACCTGTATCTGACTCTCTGCTCAGCGGGGAGCATGCTTCCTCCACTCTCTCTGCCTGCCTCTCTGCCTACTTGTGATCTCTGTCAAATAAATAAACAAAAATCTTCAAAAAAAAAAAAAAACCCTTGGAACTAAAATTTCAGTATTGAAGTTAAACACTCAAACTCTGTAGTAAAAAGATCTGGGATTTAGTCACAACTGTTCCACTTAATCAATGAGTAAACTTGGGCACATTACTGAATTAACTAGGCACATTACTTAAGCTTTACAATTTTATACCTCTCAAATGAGGGCAATATTAATCACCTTTTTTAAAACAAAAAATAGAGTTATTGTGAGCATTAAATGAAATAACTCAGTCTATATCATCAAATTAGCCTTCATGTTCCTTCTGTTCTTACCTAATACTTTGCTTAACTTGCTCTTATCTTGTTCCTGGCTTCAAGCTCATACTACAACAGATCCCAGGATTTAGGCCCCTTTCTCAAGTAGCATTTAGAGTCTGTGCCTCATTTTCACATATTTTTTACCCCTGAAAGTGTGATCCTATGTTGCCTGCCCTGTATTCCTAAGGTTCTAGTTCTTATTCCCTTGCCCCTTATGGCACTGTTCCCAAAGTATCCCTCAGCACACACAAATCAGTGTCTTGGAGTTTGCTACCTGATGAAGCTAACTAAGGCAGCCCCCATCTCTTGTTGGATTCTTCCTAACTCTTTTATAACCACCATCTATCTGCTCAGGTATATATTTATTATCACCTGTATTTATTACTGACTTTGTGGGTCCTTAAAAACAAGTTGTATATTTCAGGACATCTATCAATTAAAGCATCTATTGTCAATAATTCCACATATTTGTTCAAGATTTATGACCCAAGCATTATTCTCAACAACTTATATAAGGACTGTCTCATTTAATGGATTTATGGATTGTCTCATTTAATCCCTGTGACTCTATGAAGAGAGTGCTATTATTATCCCCATTTTTGAGATGAGAATGCTGAGTCATAGTAGATGGGGGAGCCATGATTTAGAATTTAAACTTCAGTCCTCTGATTCCTGAGGTTATACTCTTTAGCACTCTGTTTCCCCGTGGCCATGAAGCTAACTGCTTTCCACTCAAGACTCCTGCAGGTATCCCATTTCCAGATTTTTTGAGGCTTTTTCAGATCTCCAGCTGAAATACTCCCTGAACTACAGTTAATACTTTGGGGCTTCTCTGCAGAATTTGGCTGAGGCTGGGACTTCATCTTGCTTGACTTCTTTCTCTTCACTATCCTGAATCTGTGCTCTTAGAGGTGTCTCACAAGAGCACTTCCTTAGTAAATCACTTGCACATAATCCCATCTCAGGCTCTGCTTCTGACAAACGCAGGTTTAGCAAAAAGAGTTAACTATTAGGGAGGGATTTTGAGGGAAAACAGAGGACATGATTAATGAAGAAAATACCAAACATCATATGATTTCAACCACAAATATTTCAAGAGGTAAAGGTATTCTATTATCCTTGTCATATCTAAGAGAAATTAATAATTATTCCTTAATAACATCAAAAACCCATTCAGTGTTCAAATTTCCACTATCTCATTATGTTTATTACTTTTTATTTGCTTGAATCAGAGTCCACATAAAATTCAAATAATGTAATTTGTTGATGTTTCTTGAAGTCTTTTTTGTAAGTTCTGCCCAATTTATTTATCCTTGTGATTTATTTGTTGTTGGGTTGTTGATAGGGTTGTTTGTCCTGTTACATTTCCTACAGTCTGCACTGTGCTGATTATATTTCCATGGCACAGATTAATATATTATTCTGTAAATTGCTAACTATTTACAGAACCTTGATCTGATTCAGTTTTGTTCCTTCTGGCAAGACTGCTTTGTTGTTAGGTGGTATGTCCTTCTATCAGGAAAACATCATGGCTGATTGTTTCTCTTTTTTATGTTAACAATTGTTGGGGATCAGTGTCTAGAATCATTAATTCAAATAGAAGTTTCAGCATGATAATTTCTAATTTTATAATGTCTTCTTAATCAGATGAAAACCTCTATAAAAGAAAAAAAACCTTCATCTAAAACCTGGTTTATAAGTTTTCTATTTATTATCCAAAAGATAATAGAAATGCCTCACCTTTAATTTAGCAGTTTCAAAATAATGAGCTTGGTTTTTTGTAGAATCTTCCAATGATGACCAGTGTGTTTTCTTTGCTCATTTTGTTTTCATTATGAATTCATGTATTTAATCATACTTAATGTATTTCACTCCATGGCACTTATTATTCTTTTTTCTTTTTAAAGATTTTATTTATTTATTTGACAGATAAAGATCACAAGTAGGCAGGGAGGCAGGCAGAGAGAGGAGGAAGCAGGTTCCCTGCTGAGCAGAGAGTCTGATGGGGCTTGATCCCAGGACCCTGGGATCACGACCTAAGCCGAAGGCAGAAGCTTTCACCCACTGAGCCACCCAGGTGCCCTGGCACTTATTATTCTTACTAATGTTCACATTGTCTCATCTTTGACCAGTGAGACTCCTCAAATTGACTCTTCAGGAACTTTTGAATAGCAAGTTACATTTCTGTTAAAACAGAATGTTCCTGGTACATATCCTGTTCTAGACTTGGAATCACCTATTTCTCCAAGATGCCCTGGCTCTCTTTTCTAGGTCCATGTAACTTAAACCTTTTCATGCGTTTCTCAAATTCTCCCCAAAATTAAAAATTCCTTCTTAAATGTGGCCGATGATCTTACAGTTTTGAGCCAGTGGCTCCCCTTTGCCATTCTCTAGGATTTCTTTTAGAATTTTCACTTTTAGAACTCCTTAATTTTGACATTCCACTTTTTTTCTCTTCCTCTTTCTTAATTATACTCCTTTCCACTATTTTCTATAATCTCCTTTCTTCTGGTTCATTAAACGTAAGCAAATTTTACACATACACATATGTGATATGTATTTATATGTCCTCTAAAGGAAGTAAATAGTAATTTCTGGCATCTCTGAGTATTCAATGAAAGGCTAGGTTCCTTTAACAAATATGCAATATGTATTGAGAACGTACTATGTATCAGGCACTTTCAGGTGCTGGGATAAATCAGTGAATAAAACAGGCAGAGCTTGTGTTTAGATATCAGAAGGTAGAGGATTAAACAAAATAAAAGCATACACATATATATTTATATATAGTTGATAATTACTGTACAGAAAATTATAGTTGTAGAGATGGATTTCAAGCACTCAGGAGCACAATAAGCCCAGAAGGCCTCTCTGAGAAGCTGAAACCTAACCTGAGTCCTGAGGAAGTGCTGGAGTATACATACATCTATATAGGGGAGAACATGCTGGAGAGAGGAAACAGCAAGTGCAAAGGCACTGAGGAAGATGTGTGCCTTGCACATTGGAGACAGAGTGAGGAGTCACCTGTGACTTGAGGTAAATGAACTCACAGAAGGGGAGTAGGATTTAAGATCAGAACAGTAAGGAGTAGGGGAAGCAGAATGTATAGCACCTTATAAGCCATGAGAACTTTGGCTTTTACTGAGATAGAGAACTATTGGAAGTTACTGAGCAGACAGGTGATGCAATGTAACTTAACAAATTGAAGGGATCTCTTGGGCTGACATGTGGCAAGTAGACTGTAAAGGAGCAAAAGGAGCAGCAAGGGGACTTGTTAGAAGGTTATTGCAATAATCTCAGCCAAAGACCAGAGCATTAGCAAAGCTGGTGGTTAAGAAGTGGAGAGATTTGCCTAATTGAGAACTCATTCCCTGCCAACACTAGAACCTGGCACAATGCCCTCATGTGCCAGTGGGAGTCAATTACACTGAGTCCAGGAGTCACTACATAGGGGACTATTCTTTCCAATTAACCCATTCTTGTGTCCTCAAGTAAGGTATATTCTGACGAATGTAAACATGCCCACTGTAGTCAGAGGTTTCTGGCCACCACACTGCGTTCATCCTTTAAACACACAGAACACAACACATCTCGTGACATAAGCATGCTACAGTCTGTAGGCATAATCCTTTCTGCTACAGCCCCTAATTACCTGCCTGATGGCCACCTGGCTCAGCTTGTCTTTCATATCAACATTTGAGATTCTCTGTCCATCCGTCCTCCTCCAATCCCTCAACATTTGGTAACTTCATCTTATTCCGTATCTTTGATATTTTCAATCTCTTCAATCAATCTTTGTTAAGCTTTGTATTAAAAGCTGCATGATTACTGTTTATCATCTCATTCCAGACCTCAGATAAAATGGTTTAAAATTAGACTAAAGTAATGAATAAAGTACAAGTTATGTCATGAATATAATGGTCATATGATGACCTTTATGGTTCAGTCTCCTCAATCTTAGCTTATGAGTTCTGAAATTGATAAAATTAGGCAGGAATTCTAGAAAATAATGCCTAAACAGAAACATCAAATTAATGAACAAAGGTGGTTTGCTTTAGATGATTACTAGCAAGTTGCATATCATCTGTTATCACCCTGGAATGAACGCTACCAATTCAAAATAAGAAAAATAATAAGAAATAGACTGATGTTAAGAGTTGTCAAGAAGTAGTATTTCTCAGACATCTTAAAGAAGTCCATAAAACTCATAATAAAACAAAACACAGGGGTACCTGGGTGGCTCAGTGGGTTAAAGCCTTTGCCTTCGGCTCAGGTCATGATCCCAGGGTCCTGGGATCAAGCCCCGCATCTGGCTTTCTGCTCAGTAGGGAGCCTGCTTCCCCCTTTCTCTCTACCTGCTTCTCTGCCTACCTGTGATCTCTGCCTGTCCAATAAATAAATAAAAATCTTAAACACACACACACACGCACATTCAGTAAGTATACCAAATACCATCACTGGAAAGCATGTACTCAAGAGTTCTAATGTCAAGCTCATTCTGTCTCTAATGCAGATGGAAGGAAAGGAGGAACTGCATATACCTTTTGCTACGTTAAGCTCTGAAGTCATAGATCTTAAAAGGTAATCTACTTTGCTTCAGAAAATCCCAGACCCCAGCACATTTTATTTTTTCCTGACTACAAATATATAGGACAGGAAAAAAAAAAAATGTTAGCTACTGTGATAGTCAGAGCTGGGTCGGGAAAGAAAGGGAAACAGAGCAAAGGGTACTGATTGAGACTCGTCTATGTGGTCAGCTCTAGGGAAGTGCAGGAAGTTATTTCTACCCAGTAGTTCTCAATCTGCCTCTTGTCTTATTGGCTTCCATGTTTTTTGAATGGAGTGAGCATCTGATGTGGTCTGAGAACTATTCCCTGCTTCTTCCATACAGGCACTTGGGCCCAAGGCTGCACACAGTGTATAGAGTGTTTTTGCCGTATGGACAGCTAACCATGGTCCAGAGAAGTGTCTGAGAAAGTAGTTGCAGGAGATCAACAGTTGTGTGCAGTGGTGTCACACAATTTGTGTTAAGTCCTCTGATCAGTGAGGCTTTCACAGTGATTGTTGTGTTTCCTGACACTAGGTCATGACCGGAACAGTCCTTTGGTGAGGCTGCAATGGCTGTCCACTTTGTTGCCCTTTTGATACAGCTCTTCAATACTATTCAGTATAGTTTGGGCAAAGTAAAATCTACTCAACTCAAACTGATTGACTCAAAAAGGAGTAAGGCACTAAGGAGATTCAGAAATAAATGACAGGAATGTCTTTGAGCTTCAGGAATTATAACGAATCCAAGGATTTAAACAGTGTTAAGACTTTTTCTCTATTTTTCTCTACTCCTTTCCAAGTATCTCTGTATTCAGCCCGCTTGTATCTGTAGAATATTTTCCTCCATTTCAGTTCATAAAACAGCAAATATGGGCTGTGGTGGTTCTTTGATTGTACACAGTATGACTCAAGTATCCAAGAAGTTCATGCTCCAGCAACGTTGGGACCAAGTGCACAAATCTGGACAAAGGATCTCACGGGTTCAACTTGCAGTTGGTTCCCAGCCACTGAATCATCTATCTGGGATGGCTTAGTGGTGTTGCCAGCCAGGGCATTTCTGTTATCAACCAATTGTGAACCCCATGCCTTACTGGGAGACCAATCAGTTCTGTCCAGGAAGAGAAGACATTGTGTGCTATGGTTATTCCTGATTTTATAATGAAATTGGAGAGAAAAATAAAATTCTTAGAAAAAAACATGCTGGGGAAGACTAGAATAACTATTTATTCTGTTTGTTTTTCTATGGCCATGATGTTTCCCCTTTGGTATATTATATATTATAGCTTCCTAGTATATATTTCTAAATTCACAATTGTTACTATACCCTCCCCACATACACATTTAGGCATGCTGTCAACCTGAATAGTTGCAAATTTTAATGTCCAGAAAGTTTTGGAATAACCTGATGTCATTGTAATACAACAAATGCTTTATTTTTCCTGCATATAAAAAGAAATAAGCATACAGCAAAAACAAATGTAGAAACTGTAATGATTAAGTAGAAATAATTCTTAATTTAATAATATTGGTTTAGGAAGAGAGTCAAACTATAGATAAATAGGATACCTCCTCAGAAAAATAATTAAAACAAAGACTATAAAGATTAACTTCCCATTTTTATTATTAGTAGATACACTAATATGTATGTTCATACTCTTTAGCATATCAGTATTGGCTGAACATCTCTTCCCACTAAAATTAGTTTTCCAAGGACATACACTACAACATTATTGAAAGTTGCTTTTTTAATATAGATTCTCCTCCAAAATAATTTTATAGTTGCTAAGCAGTCAATTGCCAAACTGCGTACTAAAATACACATAATGTAAATGGAGGCAAGAAATAAGAGTAGGCAAAGGTGAGGAAGAAACACAGTGATTTCTATTCAGTTGGAAAAGGAATTAATGGCTGGCACAGTAAGAATGCTGGAAAGCTTTGCTACCACCAGCATGATATTGTTGCAAAAATGCTTTCTCTGGATAGAATCCTTGTCGTGCAATCTTGGGGCAGCATTTAGGAGCAATATATATGGGTTTTACTCTGGCTATTGGCACATTTATGATGGCCTTGTTTAAGCCAAGAACTGGCTCACATGTGTTATTTTTAGGCTGAGAGATTCCCATGTATATAACTATATTTACAATAGAGAGGAATGCCCAATATACCTATTAAGACATAGATAGCACAAGTTCACTGGAGATGATACATAAAATTATACAAAACTCTCTGTCTAAAGGGGCACCTGGGTGGCTCAGTGGGTTAAAGCCTCTGCTTTCTGCTCAGGTCATGATCCCAGGGTCCTGGGATGGAGCCCCGCATCGGATTCTCTGCTCAGCGGGAAGCCTGCTTCCTCCTGTCTCTCTCTCTGCCTGCCTCTCTGCCTACTTGTGATCTCTGTCAAATAAATAAATAAAATCTTAAAAAAAAAAACTCTCTGTCTAGAATTGGTGGCTACATATCACCTTGGGGCTGATCCTTACTTAGTTTCAAGGATCACTAATAGGTTATTTCCCATTGGTCCCCTTAATTGTGGAGGTCCAGGGCTAGGTGGCATCAATTGCTTTGGGGAAAGGTGTAATGAAATATTTAATGAGCTGAAAAGGACAGATCTTGTTGAGTCCCTTTTGCTTGGCAGAAGAGGTCCCTAAAAGGGAGGTTCACCAATTTGTATGAGGGAGAAAGTGACAAAATAAAAAATTAGAAATCACAGTGGGAGGAAAGGAATCCTGATTGGTGATTCAGGGTCAGACCAAGGCATGTGGGTTCACAGAGACTGGATATATATAGCTCTGTATGTGGCTTATGGTGAAGCCCTCCTGGGGATAGGCACCCTGTACCATAGTCGAGTTTGTGGTTTGGTGAATTACAGGTATGTATTGATATATGTATCTTAACTGAAAGAATAGATCAGGAATTTGAATGTGCATATGAAGAAACTTTTCAAAATACATTCGACCCTCAAACAAAATGGTTCGTTTGAACGGTAGAGATCTACTTATGGATGTATGTGTATGTGTCCACGGATTCCTAGTTTTCAAATAATCAGAAGTTATTGAGAAAAATACAGATTTTGGAGTAAAAGATTAAGATTTAAACACTGCTCCTGTAAACTCATGGCAATTAGACACATTACTTGAACTTTCTGCCTTAATCTAACCTACATGTTTATGGTGAGGATCAAATGTGCTGTCATAAGACCACACATGCATATAAACTAAAGGACTTAGTACAATGGACTATGAATTTTTGTTTGTCTATCTCTAGCTGCCAACTTTGTATGAATAAGGTTTTACCTGATTTGTTTTTGAACTCTAGTGCACAATAGTCTCTCAATATCGCTTATTAAGTAAATGAAAGTGCCTCCTCAACAGCAAAAAGCACCACTCATCCTTAATACACAAATTTAATTAAATCATGATTCCTTTATTAGTTGGTCGTTAGAAATGTGCTTGTCAATAATGCTGAGCCTCAGGACATTATTACAAATACTCACTATTTCTGTGTTATTGACTGTTGGTTGCATTAGATAATAAGAATTTTATAGGAAACAATGATAGATAAACTACATTTCATAGTTTATTCTACAAAGGGAGTGGATCTTAATTTTTTATTTTGAGGGAAAATGAAAATTTTATATTATAAAAATAAGTTGCCCAAGGCAAACGTGTTTTAAGTGTCCTTCCCAAAGCCACTATGATTAATGGCACATTTGGAATACAAAATGTATTACATCCTGTCTTACACAGGTTAAGATTAAGAAGGTTAAGAAATTGGATCGAAGGTGACTTGAGATAAAGATAAAGATAAAGAATAGGTGTGAATACATATTTTTGTGTTGCTTTAGAGCAATATCCAACTGTTGGTGATCATTACTATCCTTCTAGCCGTCATTACCTCTTCTTTAATCCAGTGTGTCAGTATATGTGTACAATGGATGCTCTGCTTCATGAATCAGTCTACATTCCTCAGTCTTATGTTTTTCCCCTAGTCTATATGCTCCTGACATCTACTTCTGGCCCACTAACCATTAGCAGAGGTAAAATTTTAATTAATATGTTAATTGCTCTTTTAATATTTTGTATTTTAATTTA
Organism: Taxidea taxus jeffersonii; assembly: GCA_003697995.1. NCBI lineage: Eukaryota > Metazoa > Chordata > Mammalia > Carnivora > Mustelidae > Taxidea > Taxidea taxus. Next base: position 44,836 of record RCUC01129940.1, on the reverse strand, counting down.
TTTCTACATTTATATTTTAATTAATATCAATTGACTAACTGAATTAAGGATGTCTGCTTGGTTAAAAATTTCACCTAGGTAACACAACTAACATATTTTATATTTTTATTTATATTCATATTTTATTTTAATTAATTTATGTTTATATTTTAATTAATATTAATTAACTGTTTGAATTAAAGATAGCTGCTTGGCTAAAAACTTCACCCAGTTACACAACTAGTACCCAAGTACCTATTCATCAGAGCCCAAAGTCTATCATGTTTTCTTTTGCAAATAGTAAAACAAGGTATCTAAGTATTAGCCTTTTTGGATAATGATGGAAGATCCTTGCAGATGTTAATTACTGAGTTCTGTTGAAATACTTTCCACCATGTGCCCAAACAAAAGCACTGAACACACACATATATAACAAAATATAGAAATTAAAATTTCACAATAAAAGAAAACATATTGATGTGTGGGTATGATTTTTTCACTTTTTTTTTTTTCTTAGCTACCTCCTACTCTCCTACTCATTATTGAGTTAAATATCTGTTCTGCACTTAAGCCTTCCCTTACTCACCTAAGGTAGGTCATATCATCCAGCAAATATTCATATAATAGGTGGACAAGCCATGACACTGATCATACTTTATTGGATTTATTTATTTAATGTTTATCTTTGCAGCTAAACTTTACTTTTTAAAGACATGGGTATATTTGCTCTCTTAGCCCAGTCTTCAATACATAATATGGGTTTAATAGGAATTTGGTAAATGAGTGGAGAGCTAGCTACAAGGGAAGAAAGCACTACACTACCCTCTCTCTTCTTTCAGTTCATCATACCACCAACACCAAATGTTTGTGCACACACGCCCACACACAGACACACACTGTACACAATGCAAATGAAATTCATTAAAGGCAAAAGTTAGCCTTTGGTGACATAAAAGGATTAAGAGTCTTTTATACTCAAGCAATCCTTTTCTCTGTATATTTAAAATATGAAAAGTGTAGTGTTAAAAAAACAAACAAACAGAATTCAACTGAGTAAATTTTAAAGATCTTACTGGTTTTACTCAAGGATTCATGAATCAGGCAGCCTCCCATTTAGCAAACAGATAAGAGCTCTGAAGAGCTATACAAAATAAAAGACTTTTATAAGCAGAAGGGGTGGGACAAGAAAGTTGTACTACCAAAGAACTCATTGTGGCAAGGTCACCTTCCTTTAGGGGATGATAATGTTCATCAGACAGATTACCTCACTAGTGCTGACCAGGTAATTCCAGATGGACTGGTTTAAGATTCCATTTCTGGGAGAGGCTGAAACTGTAAGTTGGGTAGTAAGTCTCTAATTGGTGATGTGGGTTTTAACACAAGTAACTCTTTTTTAGAACATATTGTCTCTCTCTCTCTCTTTTGTTTTTTTTTTTAAGATTTTTAATTTTTTTTTGACAGAGAGAGACACAGTGAAAGAGAGAACACAAGCAGGGAGAGTGGGAGAGGGAGAAGCAGGCTTCCTGAGGAGCAAGGAGCCCAATGTGGGGCTTGATCTGAGGACCCTGGAATCATGACCTGAGCTGAAGACAGACGCTTAATGACTGAGCCAACCAGGCGCCATTCTCTTTTTTAACAGTAACAAGTTTTGACATAGTTATGGTTGAGGAATATTTATGTAAAAATGCACTTAAAACATCACTATCATAGAATCTGTCTAGCATTATCTCTTATGGATATACTGCAGAGAGTTGGGACATATAATGTAGAAAAAAATTTATAATCCAAGACTTATTTATTGATAAAATTAGTCATGCTTTATTAACATAGCACTACATTTTCTATAATTGCCTAATATAAGCTTAAGTATACTTGATTGCCTTTTCTATCCTCTTTCCACTGACAAAATTGTGGCATGATTGCAAAATATCAAACATGGACATCAAAAAGGAAAAAAGTTTGTTTGAGAAAAAATGCACTGTTTTTATTAGTAAAATGACACATTTATTGGTTCTACTTATTCTGCACTTTTAGAGAATAAAAGAAAATGCTTGCTTCATATAGGATGGTGTGGTATAATTAAAAATATATTTGGTCTCTATCCCAGCTTCCTGAAGCAAAACTTTTAAAATGCTTGTAATTTCCTGAGTGATAGCAATGTTTTTTTTGTTATTCATAATGAGCTCCTTTCAATTACACCTTGACTCATTCTAATTAAGTGACTTAGGAAAAGGCCATGAGATAGCCTTAGCGGACTCATCACCAACAAAGGCCAAGTGATTGGAGAGCTGGAACTTTCAATCCAGCCCACTGACCTCCAGGAAAGCGGGATGGGCTGGAAATTAAATATCTACAAAACTCTTGAACAAGAATAATCAATGAGCTTTAAGTTGATGAATGCATCCACATGCTGGAGAGTGGTGTACCGCAGTTCCCCGAGAGGGGCAGTTCTTAGACTCAGGACCTTCTTGATCTTGTGCTCTTCATTTAACTGTTCATCTGTATCCTTTATCATATCTTTTAAACTAAATATAAGTGAATGTTTCTTTGAATCTTTGAGCCACTATCTCTAAGTAGAGAGTGTCAGAATTGAGTTAAATCCATAGGACACCCAGCCAGAGTCCACTGAGAATTTGAGAACTGCCTGGTGATGTTGGAAAACACACAATAGAAATAGCCATGCCATATTGTATTCTCAAGATTTTGTTTAGGTCACTGATGGACTCATCTAACACTCATGTTTACCGTATCATATAACAAAATGTTTATCATATATTGCACATTTTTCTATGAACCAAGCACATTCTTTTTTCAAAACTCTATAGAAGAGATACTAATTTTATTCCCATCTTGGAAATCATTAATCCAAGCTCAAATATTTTGAAAACTTTAAGTTATACACCTAACAGATAAATGAGCTCCATACAGACCCAGGCCCATCAGACTTCAGTGTTCATGCTCTGAACCATTGCCCTATCATGGACCTTCTGCTACACACATGTGTGATTCCCTACAATTTGCCTTCTCTTATTATAGCTCGTATAAAACTTGTGTTTTTTTTTTAATTAAGTTAAATCTAAATTTTTTCCCAAATGATTGAAAATTAAAGGGAATCAAGAGCCCTTCTTATTCTTAGATAGTAAGTAAAGTAAATTCCCCACTCCTAAGATGTAGCATCTCTCTATCTAGACCAGATTCACTGTGGCAAAGGATTTTTAAACTCACTAGGAATCCAAGAGCTTCTCTAAACTTCCCAGCCTCTTGCGTTCGTTCTGGGTTATGTGTCTAGTTCAGGCTAATGGACTGAATGAAATTTACTATCATTTGGAGGCAGTAGAAAGTTTCCAGGTAATGATCTACCTCTCTCTTTTTCTCATTCAGTAACCTTGGAAACCATGCATAGAGATGGCAGGACTTAAGATGTTAAGAATAATGAATCCCTAAGTCAATACAATGAGTTTACCTGGAAATCCACTGAAATGCAGCAGAATTTATGTGGATGGAAATAAACCTTGGTTTATTCAGCTCAATCTGATTAACACAAACACAGGAAAGACACACTAAACATACAGTGATTGATCCAAAATCTTGACATTGAAGTTAATTAGCATGCTTTCCATTTGAGGTATCAGAAAATCTTACTACAAATTACTTCAACAATAGGAAATATTATCTTATATGAAAATGTAATCAGGAGGTGGTTTATTCTAGCATAGAAGCTCAGCAATGTGCTCACAATATGACTGCAAGCCCCAAATGTCACATTGCTAAACTTTAATATCCAAGGTAAGGGAAGAAAGTGTTCTATTTTCATGTCTAGTTTTTTTTTTTTTTAAGATTTTATCTATTTATTTGACAGACAGAGATCATAAGTAGGCAGAGAGGCAGGCAGAGAGAAAGGGGGAAGCAGGCTCCCTGCTGAGCAGAGAGCCAGATGCAGGGCTCAATCCCAGGACCTTGAGATCATGACCTGAGCCAAAGGCAGAGGCTTTAGCCCACTGAGCCACCCAGGTGCCCCTTCATGTCTAGTTTTAAGGGACTGGAAATTTTCCTTTTACTCCCTTCCTGTACAATCCTTTCCCCCTTTACATGTAAGTGTCAAATTCTCCCGCTTAAACCAATTGCTATAATTGAGTTGGGCTTTACTGGGATTGGTTCCCTAGTCCAATCAACATACATTACTCAGGGCTAAGAGATTCCATAAAACAGCCACCCAATTCCTGAATAAACACAGGATTCTGCTACCAAGGAAAAAAGTCAATAATGGTTACTAAGGAGGTAACAGTGTCTTACAATAAGATATTCGAAGAGTAATGTAAAATGTTCTTTCAACATTATGCATCTGAATTCAAATAAAATTTTAAGGACAAAATGTGGCTAATGTTACTTTCTCTTTAAATATTTTATTTTCTTCCAGCTGATTAATGTTTTATACAAGCTCCAAATACTTTATCATTGTTTGTTAACACGGGAGTAGAAAATCTTCTAATGGGAGCAAAAATATCTCATCAGTGCTCGGCTATTAATTTTGTTTCTTTTTAAATCACAATTTGGTCCACTTTCAGGTAGCTGTTGTTAAAATATTATTTGTATTATTTCTATTTAATTTTAAACTATTTGTGTTAGTGTCAAGTAGAAAATAAAAAAATTTAGAAATATTCACTTCTGAATATAAGAGGGTATGGATATTTTCAGACAAGGGCCAATTCAGGGTTAAAAATGGATTCTCCTCATTCTCTAATAGGCTGCCACATTAAGTCAACTTGACTGAGAAGATATTTTGTATTTAAGGAAAACAATATTTGTTTATTATAAGCTCAAGTTCAATTCCATATGATGACCGTGAAAAAAGAAGCTTGTCCAAGGAAACATTACTATAATTGTGAAGGTTGGTCAGGAGCAAAAGTAGATTATTCTGTTTTCTGGCTTAAAACTTCAGTACTTTCTGAGGTAATTTCTAAGAGAATCCACTATAAAAGTCCCCAGTGTGTATGCTTCTTAAGAATTTGTATTATAATCCCCACCTCTCCAAAGTATGAATTTAAATGATTGGCGCTAATGTGCACACAGAATCGGGTGGGTTATTAACTCTTCAAGATCACTGGAGCGAGGAGGTGAATGATGTGTGAAATGAAAAACCCGACCCAAAGCTCGGAGGCGGTCCAGAGAGGACTGTTCCTGGCAGCGCCCGCGTAGCTCGATGATGAGAATCACACAGGTGGATCATAAAAGCTCCCTGAATCTCAAAGCAGGGAGGGTGGATGAGGATGCTTTAATGAGCTATTTTATGCCCATCCTTTCCTTAGTACATCTTTCTCATCTCTCAGCTACTCAGAGTTGTAACAATTAATAGTCTCTATCTCAAACTGAAGTATTAAGGGGAGGAAATTACCTGAACCACCTGAGCTGAATGATTCCACTCTACCTCCATTTTCAAGAGCTAAAAATAGACAAGGGAGAGACAGGAAGGAAGGAAGGAAAGAAGGAAGGAAGGAAGGAAGGAAAAAAGGATGGACGGATGGACAGACGGACTAGGGAAGGATTTTGTCTTTAGAAATATGAATTTCAGTTCTTTACCTAAGATTTCTATGGAGACCTAAGGCCCATACTTAGAAATACCACACCCTTGGGATGCCTGGGTGGCTCAGTCGGTTAAGCGGCTGCCTTTGGCTCAGGTCATGATCCCAGAGTTCTGGGAATGAGTCCTGCATTGGGCTCCTTACTCAGTGGGGAGCCTGCTTCTCCCTCTGCCTCTGCCTGCCACTCTGCCTGCCTGTGCTCTCTCTGTCTCTTTGACGAATAAATAAATAAAATCTTAAAAAGAAAAAGATATACCACACCCTGATCTTCATTAGCTTGTGCAAAATAACATGAAATAAAATAAAAATAAAATAATAACATAAACCCATACACACACTATACATAACAATAAAATAATAATATGCACACATGCACAATAAATGAGGTAAGTAAAAATCTATTAAATGTCTGAGATGTCTCTAAAATGTTAAATTCTTGGATCACCTTGTCATAAGAATTAACAGAAAAGCTTTCCAGGATTGGACTGAAGGATTCTGTAGGGATAGGGGACTGAGAACCATCAAGCAACCACAGTAGACAAGCAAACCAAAATAAGAGAATTCAGTGTGACTTTTCCTACTCCCAGAAACTCATTTCATTAGATCTGACTTGTAGCAGCAAGGGTGGTAATTAACATGTGTTAGTTTCACTCTTTTCCAAAGAAGGAACATATATTACTTCATAAAATTTTTTTTTGGTGTTGATCTGATTTTTAATTTTGATAGTTACAAAATTTTGGCATGTATTGGGAAAAACATCACTCAGGCACCAGCATGTCATTGCTTGAACATTATTCCTTAGGAGACAAAGTAGGAGGTGTTCCATATGACAACATATGTGAAAAAAGTATCGAAGTGACATGTTTAATGAGCACTGAGATACAACAATGAGAAAGGCTTACAGGGCTTTCAGGAGAGAAGTATCACAATTTTCTTTATGATTTTGTAAGACTCAATGACCCATTTATCATTCCTTTCAAAGTTTCCATGCCTCTTGTCTGCACATTGTGACCAGGTCACTCCACAGCTAACCGATCCTGTCATTTTATTTACCACTGCCATCATCATAATAGCTAACAGTTTTCAAGTGTTTACCATGTGAAAGCCACTGAGTTAATGATTTAGCTGCAGCATTTCACTGAATTTAATTCTTAAAATAGTAGACACTGAAATCATGCCCATTTTCCAGATAAAGACACTGAAGCTTAGAGATGTTACATTTTTTAATCTGGCTCCTCTTACAGGTTATTTTGTTTTCTGAAATTTCTACTTCCCTATCTGTATCTCCCATATATTAATGATACAAATAAGCATGTCATTGTACCAAACATTTGTCAACCACACACTATGTTTAGGACATGGATTTAAATGGCTACCTACAGGGTGCCTGGGTGGATTAGTGGGTTAAAAAAGGGTTAAGTGGTTACCTAGATTGTCTTATTCAACATTCACTCACAAAACCCCTGTAGTAGGCACTAATATCATCTTCACTTTACAGGATAGGATATGGAAGTAGAGAGAGATAAAACAATTTGTCCAGTGCTACATAACTATGGAACAGAACTTGGTTTTGATGGCAGGCATTCTGACCACATTCCCACCTTGACCTTCCCAACCCATTCTCAAGGAATAGCATTTGCACTGGCCTTTAGTTTAGTTGTGTGGTAGGACAAAGATTCTAGAATAGGGGTGAATCAGTTACCCTGACTATTGGACTCTTGCCTGTAAGGCTGAGAAAGACTTGTTAAACTCTGGGATCTCTGTTTCTGTTCCATGAGGCTATTCCATGTACTAGAGTTACTTGCAGGTGAGAGGGAAGGAGATAAACAGGGAGACAGAGAGAAGAAAAGGAAAAGGAAAGAGAGAATCGAAGCCAAGGAAAATAATGTTACCCTCTATTTATGCTTCAAGTCTCCCACATATTTGGATAATATGCTTCAAGTCTCCCACATATTTGGATAATTAAAAAAATTAAAAGTTTCAAAGAACTTCTTGGCTCAGTTGACCTCAGTGTTCTGCGAAATTCTAAGGCAACGGTAGGCTCTATCACACAGGCTCTAAAGACAAATCTGCTTAATGAACTGAACTTTTCAATTACAAATTAGCTAAAGGCCAAATTATGTTCACAGTGTCCTTTAACAACCCTCCGTTCTCAAGTCCACCAGTCTGTTTAATCCCACGAATGTAAACAAGAGTCTTAAACTCTCTTAAATTACATTTATTACTATAATTCCAAGGAAATACAGGTTTATTATAAAATGTTTTCCAAACTCTTCTTTGTCCAAAGTGCTTAATATTTTATCCCTCAAATTTTCTATATCATTTACTTATGGTAAGAGGATTGAAGATATTCATAAAGTATGTAATGAATTTAACATGACACACTAATTAATATCTAGTTAAAAATGTTCAGAGATTAAAGATGGCAACCTGAATCCTTTGCAGGTGCATTCTTCACATAGTTACATTGGAGGGATTCCATACTCTGCTTTTGTTCACCATTTCGAGAAAAGACACATGCTTTTCCATTCGACCACTTCCTCACTAGCAAATCAACTATGAATGCACTCTTCAACTCAACTTCTGAAGCTGGGCTATTTCTATACCCCACGAAAAGTCAACCTTTCTATAAGAGCTGACCTTTAAATGTATTAAATATGCAAACATATCATGAGTGCAACTGATAAAAGTTATCCAATGTAAATTATATTGCTTTTAGTCTGTGTGAAATGGCATCATCAGCTGACCAAAAAAAAAAGTAGTTTCTTTCATCTAAGGCTTCATGAAACCTGGCTAGGAGTTACCTTAGGCTGATCGGAAATAGCTATCATAGATAATCTGATTAGTCCAATTGCTTAAACTGGATATACTGCATACAGAAGTCCCGAGGAATGGATGATATATTTCATTGTTTTAACAAATGCACATTAACTGAAGTTCCCAGAAACTGATGATGATGAGGTATGCAAAAATATGTGGGGCACTATAATAGTTCACAGCAAGAAGGATGATAATAGTTAATAGAAAGGAAGCCAACTACCTGTGTTACTCATGCTTTTCTTCACTTAAAAATTTCACAACAACTTAAAGAGGAAGATGTAATTAGTAACCCCATCTTGAAGGTAAGAAAAAGGAGAGAATGCTTGAATTTTAGCCAAGATTATCCAGCTAAGTGTCAGAGTCAGAATCCCAAACCAGGTCTGTCTGCTGCCTGGGCCTGTTAGGCTTTGCTCTTCTAGTAGTACTGTGGTGGACAGGGGGAGATACAGGTAATAGAAAATGTGATCCTTGTACTACTTCTGCATCAGTGATAGCCAAGCATGATTTGCACACATGGAAAACACAAGAAAATGTAATAATTTGTTCTCGGGGTGCCTGGGTGGCTCAGTAGTTAAGTGGCTGCCTTTGGCTCAGGTCATGACCCCAGAGTCGTGGGAGAGGGTGCTGCATCAGTCTCTCTACTCAGCAGGAAGCTTGATTCTTCCTCTCCCACTCCCCCTGCTAGTGTTCTCACTCTCTCTCTTACTCTCTCTCTCTCTGTCAAATAAATAAATACAATCTTAAAAAAAATAATTTGTTCTCGATTAGGTTCGAATGTGGGGGTGCACAAAATGAATATGGCAGTTAGGATCAATGAGAAAAGCTTTTGCGTCCATAGCGTTCCCTTACTCTTATTCTGGGAGGTGGCATTTAGACAGATGGAGGGTAGGGGGAATCATTTTTGGCTGAGGAAGAAGTCTAAAACAAGATATGAAATAAAATGTACATATACATAGTCGTTTAGGGTTAAAAGAAAATCTCCATGTCCCACACTTCACCTAATTTTCACTCCATTCTTGGGGGGGTAGGTGTGCTGAAGATTACCCTTCTGACTTTAAATATACCTTTTGGAGGCTCAGTGAGGTCCACTAAGTGAAAGATTTTGGATTAAATCTCAACTTTTCTGCCAACCAGTGGTCTTTCTAGTAAATTACCATTGAAGGTGGTAGAAAAAATATGTTCTATGTGGTGAATGGTTGGAGATGAGGAGTGGATAAAGGAAATAGAGCAAAGGAAGTGTTTTGGATGGAAATAGAAGGAGATCTATATGGGTATATGTAGTCAGATAGATTTTAAAGAACACATTTATGAGCTCAAATGTGATTGAGATGGCAACAGAGAAACAGTGTGGTTTGTGGAAAATAGTAGACAATATTTCACACCTACCTTTAGAGTCGGCAAAGCCAGGGTAAATATGGCAAGCTATTTAACTTCCCCAGATCTGAGTTTCCTTATCTTTAAAGTGACAGTATTAATCCCCCCATCACCAATGTTTTATGGTGACTGGAAAGGGTGACTGTGATAATAATGTCTGTGAGATGTACACAGCAAACTCTTCATCAAGAGCAGTGGCTATGATTATAATTCCAAATAAAGTGAAATAGAAATAGAAACTATGTTTCAAGTTGGTTAGCCTGGAAAGAATGTAGAAAAGAATGGAATCATGAGACCTTGGGTCAAGGGAAAAAAATAAGGTGGCATTATCAACACATAAAATCCTACTTTCCTCCATCATATCTTTTACTAGCTTCCCATTGTGTTTGTGTTCAAGGAGGCATTACACTAAGGTGGCTCGAACGGCCTGGTCCCCTTCATAAGTATGCCAAAACCTAAGCCTGAGACAACTTGTGAAAGTAACTCAAGGTTAAGAAGAGAACCAATCACTAAGGGCCAACTACACTTTCACAAATAATGCAACTGCTCCAGCTATAGCCAAACAAATAATTTCCTTGCTTTGCTTCCCACCTTCTCTATAAAAACCGGGCCCCCTAGCTTCTGTGGGGGGAGCTGTCCTACTTTCTTTTTGTATTGCCTGATTGGAATTAATGTTTGCTGAGATAAAATTCCTCAATTTTATTTTAATGTACCTCAGTTTATCTTTTAAGACTTGGAATAAAATCCAAACGTTATCTACAAAGTCTGTCTGTCCTACAAACACCTGCATAATGTGGTTTCTGCATTCTCTTCTAGATTATCCCTCCAGGATTCCCTCTTGGTCTGTGATCACCAGCTACCCTGGGATTCCTGCATTTACTTCATGCTCCTCAGCCTACCTGAAACGTGCTTTCTCCAACTGCTTACCTGGTCTCAAGTGTTAGCTTCTTCAGGTAAGACTTCCCTGACCTTTTGTTTGTTCTCATTAATTAATTATTAAAACTTGTATGTTTGTATTCAAGCCATTGAATTACTGACAAGGAAATAGAGAAACATCAATTAATGTGAACATAGCTTTTCTGATCCTCTGAGTTCTTACAAAATTACAGAGACCTGCTGAGGGAAGTGAACCATTGATACACTTTACAATATTAGTAGTCGAGATGGCAAACATGGTAATGAGAGGTTCATTGCCAAATGAAGGGGAAGAAGCAAGATTTTCTAAGTGTCAGAGTTGGGGTGGCAGGAGGTTCTTGGCTCTTCTAGAAGCTGTTGAAGATATTGTCAAGGGATTTTCCACGTATAAATTAATAGTAGTCTAAAGACAGCTACTATTGTTCTCTAAGCTAAAATAAGAAGCTATGCTTTAAACTCTTCAAACCTGTGGATCACTGGTGTATATCTTTCCTGTTCTTATGTGTATGTTTTTGTTTCTGTGTTTTGTTTTGCTTTGTTGTGTGTGTGCGTGGTGCGATGTGTGACAACAGAGACTGTATTGAAACCAATGGGAAATATGCCATTGGATTGGTGTCATTTTGTTGCACTTGGCTTCTGCCTTCTCTTTCAAGTGTCCCTCATGGCCACATCAATAAATTAAGAAGAGTTAGACTGTCAGAAGCATCTCTGTCCAACTAAAAATCTTTCTTTTAAATAACAAGAAAATAAATAATAAGAAAATTCTTATTAAATAAAATCAAATAATTTTTTACCCCATGTGACATACCAAGGTTTTTAGTTCATTACTTATACACTTTTTGTTGGAGAGATGCCCCTATTTATATCTTGCACAAGGTAGATATAAAATGTTAATTTTATTTAAGAGATGTGACATACCCAAATGTCTTTATGAAATCTGAAGGAACGTTCTCTCTAAAGCTAGAGAAATTGCGGTTTGCTTCGTCAATTTCAACAGCTTTGCTTTCTTTTGATTTTTTCTTTCTTTTTTTTTTAATGAGACGTACAAATGTAGAAAACAAGAATCCCACTGTGCCCATGGGTCTGACACAATCACTGAAAAATAGCAAACATGTCACCAATTAACTGGTGGAAAGGAAAAAAAAAATCATCTAGGAATGTCAAGACAGATTTCAAGCCTAGAATATAACAGCAAAGGGAAGATTCATGAACTAAGGAGTAAATATAATCTTGAAATTCCATCTTTGAGGAATTCTTTCTCAATCAGCCATAACATTGTTTTTTGCAGACTATTGAAGTAGGTGTGGATTTGAGATGAGGAAGTCCGAGGCATGATCAGGCAGACAAAAAGAAGTTTCTAGACCCGCTGTTGTCTAGGTGAAGAATTTAATTATCACTGCTCTGGATAGCTCCTCCCCAACCACAGATTCTAATTTAGAAACACCCTTTGTCCTCAGTTATATACCTCATAGTACCTTGTTCCTTCCATTATTTACTCTGTTCTGAAATTACATTGTTAATATGTTTATTGATTTTTTTATTGATTGCCTCCCCATATCCCCCAGCATAGACACTGTGAAGCCATCAACATTTTTGATCTTGTTCACTGTTTATCCCTAACTCATAAAATAGCACCTGACAAATATTAGGGTCCAATGAAATATTTACAGGAAATGACATGAAAGTAATAAAAGGAACAGAGAGAGAGGGAATGGCTATGGCATAGTAATATGTTAATTATCTGTTCAGGATTTGTTTGATTTTTTTAAGAATTTTGATTCTGTAGCTTAAAACATTTATAATGACTATACTAAAAGATATAGTAATTCTAAAACACTGAAAGTCAAAAAAGTTGCATTTCACTTGTTAAAGGAGTGTTGATTACCTTATTTTCATCAGAATTGCAGTACTATTTCCTCAAATCAGAATTAGAAGGAGTCACTAAATGCCCCAGTGATTTTATCCTTGAAGAAAGAGCATTCTCTTTATTTTATATATTACCATTGATTTATTCTGCTTTTCAGCCATTCATTCATTTTTTCCTTCTTATAGTAATACTTCTTGAGTGGTTAGTGCCTGTCATTTTCCTACTAAGTCCCATAACAGACACAGATTTTTCCTTATAGGGAATCAGAATCTAGTAGGCAGAGAGGGAAGGAAACAACCATGTACCTATGCAATGTGGAATGAAGGTTGTGTGCAGTGAAATTCGAGAATACAGGTCATCCATCACCTTTCTTTTCTTTTTTTTTTTTAAGATTTTATTTATGTATTTGACAGAGAGAGAGAGAGAGAGAGATCACAAGTAGGCAGAGAGGCAGGCAGAGAGAGAGGGGAAGCAGGCTCCCTCCTGAGCAGAGAGCCTGATGTGGGGCTCGATCCCAGGACCCTGAGATCATGACCTGAGCTAAGGCAGAGGCTTAACCATTGAACCACCCAGGTGTCTCATCATCACTTGACTTTCTAATGAAGAAAGGCCTAATGGAGAAAGTTGCACAGCAGAAAGTAGAGGTTAAGTCTGGTTGCAGGGGTCATAAGAATGGTGAATAAGGGAATTCAACTAGTTGTTATAACTGGGCAGGATATATTTAGGAATAAAGCTGGCCGTGGGGACAAGAATCATCACAGGAGGAGTTTTATGCCTTTAATGTATGCTACAGTAGTGTACATGTAAGGGCCACCTGTTACCCAATGATTCTGAAGCTGCAAGAATGGCCCAGTTACACCATTTGAAGCAAGAGCCTGCAGGAAGATCTGCAGGGCTGCTGGCCATGTGAGAAGCAGGGCCTCCCAGGCTGACAGTGCCTTCTGGTGATAAAAAGGCCACCAACTTCCTTACCTTTATAGATCAGAAGCTCAATTTGCTTAGTTTATCCAGCATACTGGTTAGTTCTGGCAAAATTCACAGAAGACCAATAATATTCACTCTAAGAGTAAAAGAATACATAAGTTGATCCATTTCCTCCTGGGTAGGAGCCCACAAATAGAACAAAGAATCAGAAAACCTTATTGATAAAGATATTCAAATAAGTTGTCATACTAAATCTAAACAAAATCTAGTTAATTATATGCATGGTCAGAGTGAATACAGAAGTTCAAAAATAAGTGCAAATGCATTGTTCAATCTTCTTTTCTAAATTCTTAAGTTGCATTTTTTTCTTAACAGATTCTTTAGATTGGAATAAACCTGACTGATTTTCAAGTTTTTAGGTTTCTATGAGGATATATGTTGCCTACAATAAAATGCACATTATAGGGGTGCTTGGTGGCTCAGTGGTTAAGCCTCTGCCTTCAGCTTAGGTCATGATCTCAGGGTCCTGGGATTGAGCCCTGCATCAGGCTCTCTGCTCAGCGGGGAGCCTGCTTCCTCCCCTCTCTCTGCCTGCTTGAGATCTCTGTCTGTCAAATAAATAAATAAATCTTTAGAAAAATTTACATTATAAACGTAGCATTTACTGAATGTGAAAATATCAAGGTGAAATCCCCATTTTGTCAAACACTTAAGTATCAACTCTATTGATAGTTTATTGAAAATTTTTGCATCTTTCTTTTTCACATAACAACCTTTGTAAACCTCTTTTTGATTTAATGATAGATTGTTAACATCTAGTGACATTGATTAATATGCATTATGTTTTGTGTATAGCAATGTCCATATCTATATATTCAAACACTTTTGATAGATATTCAGGTTATATCTACATTAATTTCCTTTGATTATGAATATTTTTGGAAAGGATAACCTTGAATATATATATATGCACATATACATATATATATATATCTTATTTATTTTTTAACCACAGAATAAATTCCTAGAAATGGAATTTATAGGAAAGGGATGCATATGTTAAAGACTTAGGATTAAATGGGAGCATTATTATGTCCCAGAATTTACCTTTTTTAAATATTTTTCAGAATTTTCCTTTTAACCAGTAATTTTGCTACATTTTCATCAAAATTATATTAGTATTTTTGTCAGTTATTTTGATAAGGAGAAAGTATATTTTATTTGCCTATACAAATATAGATAGATATCCTTGATTACTAATGAGGCTGAATACTTATTCTTACTAATCCTTTGCTTTTCTCTTTTAACTCTGTCCTTCATTACTTTTCCATATTTATATAAAGATGCTAGTCTTTGTAATTTTATTATTGATTTCCTGGATTCTACTAACACAGCTGATACCGACAACCATCATATGTCAGGCAGTCTTCTAGCACCTGGGAGATAGGAGGAAGCAGAAAAAATAAAACAGTGATGACAAAAATAAAGAGATAATTAATTAATTTTCTTCCTCTACTGAGGGTCAAACACATGCTGTTTTTTCCCAGATTTTCCAGTTTTATATTTACAAACCATTTCTTAAGCTAAATGCCTCTGCAATATACATTATGATCCGATTCCTATTATTTTTCCTTCTCAGAGAATGAGCTCTCCTCCTAATACCAGGTCCTTCCACTGGATCAGTATTAGTTTGTGTAAAGTATTGGAATGTCTAACAAGAAATAACCAAACCAGGGTGCCTGGGTGGCTCAGTGGGTTAAGCCTCTGCCTTAGGCTCTGGTGATGCATGATATCAGGGTCATGGGATCAAGCCCCACATTGGGCTCTCTGCTCAGTGGGGAGCCGGCTTCCTCCAATTCTTCTCTGCCTGTCTCTCTGCCTACTTGTGATCTCTGTCTGTCAAATAAATAAATAAAATCTTAAAAAAAAAAAGGAAGAAACAACCAAACCCTTTTAAGGATTCCCACATATCCACATGGTTGTGAAGAGAACCTAGATATTGAGACAGAGTTTTCCCTTTCCAAACCCAGGGTGTGGCTTTATCTTTATTAGAACAAGGACTAAGCATAGGGCTCTGGGCAAGCAAGGGAAGCTTCAGCAGTACCAGGAGGACAAGATGAGTCAGGAAAATGAGGGAACTTGCTTGTTTTTGCTGGGCATGTTCTGTGCTGTTTTAATCTCACTTGTGATGACAGGAACTTATTTACAAACAAACAAGAGAAAAAGAAAGATAAAAGAAGTTTCGTTCTGATATTCCATCTAGTTAGAGACTTGAGAAATAGGAGAGCCTGCATGGACAAGAATCTGAGTTAACCTTATCACATGTGCACTTTGCAGGCAGATGGAATCAATGCCTTTGCTACTGTGATAGCTGAGTAGAGTTAACATCAAGGCGCCCTTCAGAACTTCATCACAAATTTAATTTGAATCTTTTTATGCTCATAAAATTTCAATATTTACTCTTCCCAGACCACATTTTTACTTTACTTTTCTTTAATTGCCTCTGCCCTTGCTCTCTTAAACAAGATCTAAATGGGAACTGTCAGAATATTATATCAAAAATCTTTGAGATTGTTTTTTTTAAGCTGAAAATTATTTACTGCTAGTAAGTCAAGTTGACATTTACAAAATGCATTGCCATCTCATCCTGCTTGAGGCTGATGTGGTAGAGATATGCTGTATATTCTTCAAACATCATTGCATTTCTCTCTTAGACATGCAGATGGACTACACTTCCCAGTCTCCCTTGCAGCTGGGAAGCATAGTCATGTGATTGAGTTCTGACAAAAGGAATGTGCACAAAAATAAAATATGCCATGTGCAGGCCTGACACATAAAGCTTTCTTCTCATCTTCCACACCCTTTCTTTCCCCGTTCCCATGTCTCTAGAAGGAAGATTCTGTGGAAAATCTCAAGACTGCAGGGAATGGTAGAGAACTTGGACTGAAAAAAACAACAAAACAAAACTTGTCCTTGGGTGATTACGTAGAGTAGATCCATGGACCCACTTTGACATTCTGCTTAGAACCTGAAACTGATTAAAAAATTAAATTTTACAATGTTTAGCCAGAGATTTCGGAACCATTATTTATCATAGTTTGGTTACCTTCAGCAGTACAGCTTATTAATAGACTTACTATTCTTCATAAATATTATGCCTACCCTTCAGAAATCAACTGTGGATTGCAGTATAGGCTCAACCAAAAATGATAAATAAGTTTCACCTCATTAGACAATTATACCATTGATGTGGAAAGCTAAAAAGTTAACCTTTGCAAAGTTTTGAGGTGCTGTGTTAAATCTGGTGGGAAAAAGTCCAGATTAATGAGTGATTTTTACCTTGGGCAAAAAGAGAAGAGTATTTTAGATGCCATATACTTGAAAAGACAATTAAGTCTTCTGAAGGCATAGAGAATGGAAAATAGGGAGATTACAAAGCTGTCATCATCAAGACAGTATGGTACTAGCACAAAAACAGACACATAGATCAATGGAACAGAATAGAGAGCCCAGATATAGACCCTCAACTCTATGGTCAACTAATCTTCGACAAAGCAGGAAAGAACATCCAATGGAAAAAAGACAGCCTCCTCAACAAATGGTGTTGGGAAAATTGGACAGCCACATGCAGAAAAATGAAAATGGGCCATTTCCTTACACCACACATGAAAAAAAAAAATAGACTCAAAATGGATGGAAGGACCTCAAAGTGAGAAAGAAATCCATCAAAATCCTTGAGGAGAACACAGGCAGCAACCTCTTTGACCTCAGCCGCAGCAACTTCTTCCTAGGAACAACGCCAAAGGCAAGGGAAGCAAGGGAAAAAATGAACTATTGGGACTTCATCAAGATCAAAAGCTTCTGCACAGCAAAGGAGACAGTTAACAAAACCAAAAGACAACTGACAGAATGGGAGAAGATATTTGCAAACGACATATCAGATAAAGGGCTAGTATCCAAAATCTATAAAGAGCTTAGGGAACTCAACAACCAAAGAACAAATAATCCAGTCAAGAAATGGGCAGAAAACATGAACAGACATTTCTGCAAAGAAGAAATCCAGATGGCCAACAGACACCTGAAAAAGTGCTCCACATTACTTGGCATCAGGGAAATACAAATCAAAACCACAATGAGATACCACCTCACACCAGTCAGAATGGCTAAAATTAACAAGTCAGGGAATGACAGATGCTGGCGAGGATGCGGAGAAAGGGGAACCCTCCTACACTGTTGGTGGGAATGCAAGCTGTTGCAACCCCTCTGGAAAACAGCATGGAGGTTCCTCAAAAAGTTGAAAATAGAGCTACACTATGACCCAGCAATTGCATTACTGGGTATTTACCCTAAAGGTACAAATGTGATCCGAAGGGGCACATGCACCCTAATGTTTATAGCAGCAATGTCCACAATAGCCAAGTTATGGAAAGAACCTAGATGTCCATCAACAGATGAATGGATAAAGAAGTGATATATATATATATATATATATATATATATATATATATATACACACACACAATGGAATACTATGCAGCCATCAAAAGAAATGAAATCTTGTCATTTGCAACGACATGGATGGAACTAGAGTGTATTATGCTTACCAAAATAAGTCAATCAGAGAAAGACAGACAACTATCATATGATCTCCCTGATATGAGGAAGTGGAGACGCAACTGGGGGGGGGTTAAAGGGGTAGGAAAAGAAAAAATGAAACAAGATGGGATCGGGAGGGAGAAAAACCAAAAAAGACTCTTAATGTCATAAAACAAACTGAGGGGTGCGAGGGGGAGGGGTGTCAGGAGAGGGTGGTGGGGTTACATTATATGCTTATAAAAAAATTAAGAAAATAAAAAATAAAGAATCTTAAAAGCACTAACCAAGGGTAGGGCAGCTAAGTAGACTGCAAAGCCATGATGCAAGCCCACACCTGTTTTTAACACTAAGACTTCTTTACACTTTTAGTATGGAAAAAAAAAAAAAAAAAGATCAAGACTGATATGCATTTCAAATGCTTTAGAAACTATGGGATAATCAGATGGGACAACCAACGCTTTGCTGGCAATATGTATGTTTGTACATTTTTACACATTTCTTTGCTCATTGAATTCAGAAGCACAAGTTTACAGGAGAGCCAATACTGCATTTGCACAATGTCATTACTCAATACCTCACTTTTCTGTTTACAGAACTTAACATTTACTCCAGAGATTAAGAAGGACAAGTGATAGCCTCTGTAATTTTATTCCATGGCCCATTCTGCATTAAGAATACCTTTCTCTGGGGGCACCTGGGTGGCTCAGTTGGTTAAGTGACTGCCTTCAGCTCAGGTCATGATCCCAGGGTCCTGGGATCAAGTCCCACATCGGGATCCCAGCCCCATGGGGTGTCTGCTTCTCCCTTTGACCTCCCCTCTCATGCTCTCTCACTTTGTCTCTCTCTCAAATAAATTAAAAAAAAAAAAAAAAAGAATACCTTTCTCTGATATGGATAAACAACTAATTAAACAGTCTGCCTACAAGACCTCCAATATCAAGTATGCAAGCACTATCAATGGTATGCACAGCAGAGGAAGGTCTTTGACTCTAGAAAAAAAAATTAGGGCCAGGAAAAGTTTATTATAAACTGCATTTGATTCGTTCAACAAATATTTGAGCACCTCTAGAGTATCAGGTGTACAACTCTGACCAAAACAAAGTCACTGTCCTCATGGAGCTCACATTCTAATACTTCATAGCATGAAAGATAATTAGAAGGTTGATACCCATGTGTGAATGTGTCATCTTCCTTTACAACTTACATTAAAAGAATTTTCTCTTGATAGGAAAATAGCTTTAGTTTCTACTTGTTTATTCACTTTTCCATTCTACAAAAATTCACCAAATTAAGATCCAGAGGAACTATGCTGGGATTTATAGTTGGAGCTATAATTATATAGTTACAGTTGCAAATTAGGTCATTTTTATAAGAGATTGTTTTTGAGTGGAGTGCGGAGAAGCATCCAGACTTTTGAGTCCCTGTTCTAGCTTTGTATGTCTTTCAGCATCCCTTCAAGAAGCGCGTCCTGGGCTGTGACAAATAGTGCCCATTACTGTAACTCACAAATGAGTCTCAACATCAAGAGGGTAGAGCAACTGACAAACCTAGGGCTAAACAAAGAATTCCAAATAAACTGTCATCATCAAGATTAATATTTGGTGGCTGTTTTGTCCTCTCCCCTGCTGAGTGATGTGCTTTAATACCTGTATCATTTCATGGGAAAGCCTTTGGAAATTAATCTCATAGCAGAGTCAGTTATTTCTGTGTGTAGATTTTTATCATCAACAATTCAAAACCACTAAAAAAGATTTTTTTTTGAAGTGGTTGTTAAAAAAAAAAACAAAACAGAAACTGAAGAATCCTGTCTAGGAATAGTTTCTACAATTTCTGCTCAAATAAGGTACATGGACAGCCTCTCTTGTGCCTGATTCAAGCTTTTTTTTTTTTAATGGATTATTTACATATATTGACTTCATTGTGGGTGATTTTCATACTTACATAGTACTTCAGGGAACTTCAGTTATTTTGCAAATATTAAATCATTTAAAGGTCACCAATCTTAATGTCCTAAGGAAGAGGTAAGAACTATTTAAAGCACTTTGAGAACTATTCATGATCAAACCATTTCCATAATTTCTGGGAACCAATACCCATGACTGCACAGTGTGGAACAGAGTTTTCTGTAACTTGACCATGCAGACAGGGATCCATGGGATCTTTGTCATCACTAAGAGTTCAAAAACCTGATGTGGGGTTCAGCCATGAAGGTACCCACTCTTTGCTGAGGAAATTGGTTTAAACTGGATACTACTAGAAAAGAGTTAACTCTGTGTAGGTCAAAGAACCTATTAATGACCCCTGCCACTTAGATAAACTACCAGAGGTCCCTCCCTAGTACTTTTTTGAAGCCAAGGTTATGATAACCACTTCTAGCCTCCCAACCTGTGAGTTGTCTCTGAGGAAGGACTCCAAATAATCACTAAATGAAAACAAATCATCCTCAAATCGAGTAATAACATTTTGCTTTGTACCTTTGAGACCATGCAACTATTTTCAAAGCAAAAATATGAGCCTTCTGTGTTTTTCTGATTTAAAGCACTAAAATATCTATATAAAAAAGTGAAAGTAACAGTAAATTTTGCCTTGACTGAAAGGTGACTTAATTATTTTTAAGTATTCATTCATTCATGCATTCAACATTTCTTTATTCATTCATTGAGCACTAGAGCCAGGAGCTGTTAGAGTCTAAGAATGCCAAGAAGCATAATATAAAATCTTCCCCTCTGAGGGTTGGCAGTCTAATTTTACTCAAGAAACAGGAAAGGAGCTAGCTGAAATGCAAGTTGATAATTCTTGCAAAGTTTAAAGGTGTAGCACAGAGAACTTAAAGGCTCTGACTTCAATTTTACAGTGTCCTTGGGCAAGTCACTTAATCCCTTATAATGCTTTCCTTCTCTGAATAAATGGGAATAACAAGAGTTTCAACCTCACTATGTGGTTGTCAGAATTAAATAAAATAATATCTGTAGTGCAATTGAGCTGGCATTAGGCAATGCTCAACAATCTTAGCTTTCTTCATTGTTTTTTGTAGGAGTGAAGTGTTCTTCAGGTACAGAATATGTAGCTATTAAGTCTTCCTAAGGGGATGGAAAAGCACTCAAAGAATACTATAACTTGGTATGAAATCCAACTGTTTACTCATTTTTTGTGTATGCAAAAATATTTTTAGGATGCCTTCTTTTATTTGTAGAGTAACTCATTCCTGGTTTTTACCTAATGAAATTTGGAAAAGGGAGCAATCATTTTTGGTTAAAGCAAATCTTTACTCAATTTTAACATTGAAATTACCATTAGGAAAATCTCTCTCTCTCTCTCTCTCTCTCTCTTTTTTCCTGACAAATTCTAATGCGATATTTAATAATTGAGTACACTTATATTAGAAAATGAAGTATCTATTTCAATCTCTTTTAGAAAAGAACAAATAGAAACATATGCATGAAATCAACAAATTTTTATCAGTTCTAGTTCATCCTTTTGCTGGAGTTTCTTTTGAATTTAAGCTCATGTACATTAATGTCCAGCTGCTAGTTAAAATGGGTATCCTTCAGTCAGATGTATATGAGCAGAAGTTTACCAGGCTGTCCACAACTCAACGCCCAAAAACTTGACTTGAACACACAGTGGGCTACTCCCGTTTGTGGCATATTTATAGTAATCTAAGACAATATTTATGACTTTGACACAGTCATGTATTGAGAATGGCCGCAATACATTTTTAAATTAATTAATTAATTTATTTATTAAAGATTTTATTTATTTATTTGACAGAGAGAGAGATTACAAGTAGGCAGAGAGGCAGGCAGAGAGAGAGGAGGAAGCAGGCTCTCCGCTGAGCAGAAAGCCCGATGTGGGGCTCAATCCCAGGATCCTGAGATCATGACCTGAGCCAAAGGCAGAGGCTTAACCCACTGAACCACCCAGGCGCCTCTGCATCCCATTTTTAAATGGGAATTATGGTTAAAAATGATATGTAGGAATGTTGAAGGATAGAAGTTTCTGTTAGACTTGAATTGTTTTTTACAAGGGTCAGGGACTTTTAACCAGCAGAGCTAAAAGAATACTTCTATTAATATCGGAAGTGCTTTCTGTATATCTCACAATATTCCGGAGGTAAGATGTATCCCGCTTGCTTTGGTGCCATGCCTGTCTCTCCACTCATTCAAGGTATTCGTTGAATGTACCCACTCTTACTTGTAGGTGGAAAGCTGTGTATATCTCCAGTGTTCTCAAAATTCCAGCATTATCCTGGAAGTTATTAAAATGAATCTATCTTAACTCTATATTTAACTGAAAAAAATATTTATCAGCTCTAGGGTATCTGTGGGATTAATATTTGCAAGTGAAGGGAAGGCATCAGACTTGTGTAAATCTTTTCCTGGTGGGAAGATTCGTTTCTGGTTTAGACTTATTTTTGTGAAACTAGATCCCTAATTTTAGTACAGAAATGAATGTCATGATAAACCCCAAGCAACACCATTAAATATCCCCATTGCAGCAGGACAGCGAAGAATCTTACACTCTCATCATGATGTGGGAGTATTGTGGGGGCTTGCGTTTATATCACACTACTATGCAAGTGTTGCGTAGCCTGGAAGTGTTCTATTTCACGTGTTAACTATAAATTCTCAACCAGCTCATCCACCCACAGAATTCAGTCATAACACTGTGAGATGTCTACATCTGAAATAAGAATATATTATCTTCAACAGTTTAGGAACTGATTGTGAAGATGCTTTGCACAGAGGGACTTCTGCAATCATTTGATGATTGGGCACATCTCAGAAAGCTTCCTATGAAGGTCCAAGTGAAAACATCACTCATCAAACAGATTATTTTCAACATCAGTTACATTACTCTGTATTTAAACTTTGTATGATGAATGAAATATTTGATAAATGTTCCTTTGATTGGGTAAGTGAATATTAAGTGAGAAAGCATAATCACAATTCAATGGCATATACAACCCAGAGATGACACCCTGTACTTCGCTTCTAAGGAAAGTTGATTCTTCTTCCTGTTTCTGCAGGAGACTATCCAGGAATTTTTCTCAAGCCTTGCCTTTGATAAACCTCTCATGCCAGACTCTAGATGGCTAGAATTACCTTCTTGTAGGCTGATTCCCAATCATGTGGTCTTATTTCATTATAATTATCATTATAGCCCTGGCTGGAGGGTTCTGCTTAGTTTTCCAGAGTTACAATTCCCTCTTGACTATGATTAAACTGTCTTTGGATTCATGAGCCTGGAAAATTTGAACAGTCCAATTTAATGAAAAACAATTTTCATAGCCATCTGGCAATGGTCTGAGTATTTCTAGAAGTTAACTTTTTGCATATTAAACTTTGAAAAGAAAAAAATTAAATCAGCTTCCATAATAGCCCACGTGGAGAGAGTCTGCTCTGTATGTTCCCACCAGCCCACTGATTTGTGTATCTATTGTACTTTTTCAGTACTTTTGTAGAGAAACAGATCATTTATATAAATTATAATCTATGGGGGCCTGAGTGCTGAGTATTTTAGAATAGCCACTTGGGTAAGTTAGATAGTTAGAGACTAAGAAATTAATCTTATCTGGTTGGATTCTTTCATCAAAGCAAGATTTAAGTCAATTAATTATAATTTAGGAGATTTTCAAAGCTAAAAAGCTTTCAGAGTGAAAATTGTGTTTAATTATGAAGAAAGTTCTTCCTACTTAAAAAGATAGCCTCACAAAATACCATTTTACAGGTTCTTTAAGTTGTTTACAAACTTTTCATTTTGCTTTTATTTTCTGTCTCAAGAACAATGCCAAAACTGTGAAAAGAATTAAGCATTTATTGATTATCGCATTTGAGCTTTCTAGGAGTAATAACTCAGAGTTTCTATGAATCAAAGTAGACAATTTTGAAACCTTCAGGCCTGAGTATAGTCTGTAAAACTATTAGATAACATTTATGCTTGCCTGGAGAAATTTGAAACAAAACACCTCCACTGAGCTTAAAACGATTTTTATTTAAATTCCTGGTGGATGGAGCTAATAGATTGTGTCCCCTTATATATTTAGTTGGGCCTCCTATGAAAAATC
Organism: Taxidea taxus jeffersonii; assembly: GCA_003697995.1. Classification (NCBI taxonomy): domain Eukaryota; kingdom Metazoa; phylum Chordata; class Mammalia; order Carnivora; family Mustelidae; genus Taxidea; species Taxidea taxus. The sequence continues at coordinate 20,715 of RCUC01129940.1, read as the reverse complement.
TAGAGAAATAAAAGTTCTGAAAAATTGTAGCTATCCAAATTATCCTTATTGGCAAACCTTCATTAGATGGTAAATTCAGGTGGAGATGACATTTGTTTCATAGTCAAACTTGATCCTTATCTCTGCTATTCCCATTTCTGCCATTTTTTACATAAGACTGTGAGTCACACCCCAATATATGGTACTCCCTTTCTATACATGTACATGGATAACAATATCAGGAAAAAATTGTGGGTTAAGTAATATAATGAATGTTTAAGTGAAAGTATTAATGTAGATCTTTGGCCCATAATGTTTTGAATATAATTCCATGGAACTAAAGGCACTGGAAGATTCTTCATTCAAATTTTTTAGGGCTTAGGTAAATAAAAAGAAATCACTTTCTTCATCACCCAGTTCTTGATAACTTTAGTGGTAATGAATACACTCTTTGAAGGCCAAATTTATTTTATCACTGTTTTAAAGGCCTAAAGTCAGAGGTATTTGCAAAGATAAACATTCACAGGTAGCCAATATCCACAATAATGATGCTGATAAATCCAAATCATAAAGTACATTTGGAATCTTAATTTAAAACAATGCTAATAAAATATGTGATTGAGCTGACCAAACATTTGCTGTTTAAATAAGTAATTAAGCTGATGCAATCAACCAAAAACTGTTCAAAGAGTTAATTGCCTTTCACAAGAGAAAGAAATCTACAGTTTTATGCTATTTTATATTATTCTATAGAATTTTTTTTTTTTTTTAGTGTTTTGGCTGATACCAAGCTAGTAATCCTTGACAAGTAAAATAAGGCCTTATTCTGTCCCTACTGTTTATCACTTTCCTGAATTCATAATCCTTTCTGTGTCACCATAATCATCTCCACAGGAATTAATTGTGATGTCACAGAAGATTATGACATGAAGTGGGAAACAAGCGGCTGGATGCTGAGCTCTATCAAGAGCAAAGACCTGTTTCTTATAAAAATATATGTGATACATACATCATTCATTTATGAATAAGATCATATTAAATAAGAGCGAATACTTAAGGCAGGCTTCTTTACTCTGAATTTTTTAGACAAATTTGAGCGTCAAATTTAATGATTCAATAAAGTAAAGAAAATGGCAATTATATCAGAAGCATAATATATACTCTTTCCATTCCATTATTAACTGGTATGTATCACATATTTAATTGTGTAACAAATACAGTGGCACATCCATCAGTGGTTCTCAGTCTTAGCTGCATGTTAGAATCACTGCGAAATCTAACCAACTCTTGGTGCCCTTGCTCCATCTGAGAGCATCTTATTGAATTGGCCTGGGATGAGGTCTGAGCATCAGAAGTTTTCAAAGCTCCCAGGTGAATTTCAGGGGCCTCAAGGGTTGAGGACCCTCGCTCTGTATCGCTGAGCTCACAGCAGGAAATTGTCATGGGAAACATTTATTTCATCTCTCATGGACTCTTCAGATAGAATTTTTAGAGAGAACCCAATTTTCCAAGTGTGCTTTTATCATTGGAGCACATCTCCAGATCCTATCTCAGAATTTAATTAAGAAAGGCACATCATTTTATGGAAGATTTAGTGTGAGAAGGCGCTGATGTGTGATCTTGGGACATGAAAGGAAAAACTTGCTAATTACCCAGGAGTAGAGGCCGAGTCCCAAAACAATATGTCAGGATACTTCAGGGAAAAGAAGCTTTCTCAAAGAGGCTTTGAGCCCAACAATGTCAGCATCTGCTGGGCTTGCTTGTGAGCACTTGTGGCACACTCACAAGGAACTTCCAAAAATACATGGGATGCAGGAGGTTTGAGAGGAGAGTTAGGAGGTAAGAGGTTTGCCATTTTAGATATTATAATTAATTTAATCATCCTCAGTGTCTACCATATAGAAGGTATTTGGAAATATGGGAAACTCAAAGGAATATAAGAATTATTTCCAATGTCATCTCTCAGTTACAAGTAAAAACAACAAGTGAGTTACACACTCCACCAGAGAGCACATATAGGAACATAAAAGGTTCATTCAGGGCTGCAGATGAGCTAGAGGCCACTGCATAAATGAGAAAAGTTCCCTCCCCCAGATCCCTGTAGTTTCACAGACACAGGGCCTGTGGTTTGAAGTCCAAGTCATGCCCTCGGCTAGGTGACTGAGCAGTATGTAACAGTTTGACCTCTAGGTACAGACCTGGCAATTAAATTATCTAAGAGCTCCTAATGGGGAAGAGAGAGACTTTTCAAATCCTCAGAAACTCTGCCCAAGTCTATTCCACTATCCCAAATGCATGCAGAGTGGGAATATTCAGAAATCCCACTCTGGAAGGTGGGTGATTCTAGAACAGCCAATCTGATCACTCTCCCTTGGAGCCATATTTCCTGCTGATTGTTTGAGCTGCAGCCAAGAGGAGCTAACTGAGTTAGGTTACTTATGTAGAAATGGATTTATTTTACAATGGATACAGATCAAACCATCTTATCACTGAATGCTAATATCAGAATTAAATACATTTATTTTTCTAAGTGTATAGGTAGAGGCTTTGGGTTATTTTTTTAAGCTGTTTAAAATGAAGCTGTTCATCAGCACACATGTATATATTGTAACATGTATATATTGTAGATAGAGAGTTGAATTGTTCTGCACAAAAATTTCAAGTACTTCTGAATTTATGGGCATACATCAAGACCAAAGATAGGAGTTGAGGTAGAAATGAGAAGACCGGGACAACAAAATGCAAGAGGCAAAACAGCCAAGAGAAGAGCAGCCAGGAGGGGAGGGCTGGTAAAATATGCATAAATAGAAATTGATGAGGATTTTAAAAGCTGGAATATTTTAAATTGCGTGGGTACATGTTGCTGTAATGTACCCAATATAACTCCATTATTATCCTCAAAATAGGATGACAAGTAGTTTGCAAGAGGCTGTCTTTGTAAATCATATTTTGGGGAAATCAAACCAAAAAAAGAAAAAGGCTTTTGATTTTTGAATCCTTCCAGGATGGAAAAATGAGGTAGTTAAAAAGTTAAGGAAAAGGAGATTGATAAATCAACAAAAGTATAAATTTGGAGTTGGCTGTGGCTACAATGCCCTCCACAGGTTTGACTTCTGAGTAAGACAATAGACTCAGGTAAAGCCCTTGACACAACATTTTGCATATACAAAGCTTGCAATAAATGATAGCTATCATCACCATTATTATTTTATTAGTGTTAGAGCCAATAGATGTTGATGGTTATAAATAATCTCCCATATGATGGAGATTCATTGGAAGGAATGTGATATTCCAATTTAGATCATCAAAGAGGACTGAACCTCCATTTAGACCTCAATCTGTCCTCTCTAACTTATTAAGCTCTTCTTTTCAGCTTCTTTTAACTCAGGAAAAAGACCTTGTGAGCAAAGCAGCCCATGACAGGAACCAAAACTGCTCCTTCCAGCAATGAAAAGTGCCCTGAGGCCACCAAGACCCTGCCGGATTGACTCAAGGCAATGATCGACCTGAACTTGACTGCCTACCTGCAAGTTCCCACTGAGCTTTGTCCCACAGTTTTCTTACTTAAACTTGTAAGTATTTTCAGCCCTTTGAGGCTTTGGTCCACTATTTTCCCAGTTTTTGGCCTCACTGAAATACACTTCTTTCTTGTTTCACCACGACTCGTCTTGCTGCCTTTGGATTTTGCCGGTGGCAAGTGGCCAAACGTGGTCTGTGTGGGACCCCCAAAGCCAGGTGCTCTTGCACCCTCGGGCCCTGGTTACAATAACAGTAATTCATGGTGCACTTTGATTTTCTGGAATATCACGGCTTAATTGGAAATACATTGAGTATCTCAGAGTGTTTGGCTGATTCCAAAAGTATTTCAAAAGAAGGTCCTATAGATTTGTTTTGTTCAGGCCCTACTAACCTCTCTTACCCAAGAGAAATAAAATTTGATTTCTCTGGAGTCATGTTGTGCTTGATAATAACCAAATAAACTGTACAGAAGAAATGGTATAGAAATCTAGATTTCTGAACACACCTATATTTTCCAATTTCAATGATTTTGCTTATAAGGAACAAAAAAGACAAGCAAAGACCTGAAGGTATGGATGGGGGTGGGTCCAGGATGTTAATTTGTTCTCCTAGGGACATATCCCTGGTAGGGTGTACATTCCTCTCTACACTTTCTGTAGATTTCTTTTATTAAAGAACTTTTTAAAAGCCTACTTTTTGATATGTTAATACAATAGGATAAATTACATTTACTACAAAGAAAAATTACCCCTAAATCTCATCTAGAAAAAAATGCTTTTTTGCTTTCCTAATAACACTAGAAAAAGAGCTAGTGATCAGATTTCCTATTAGTGAAAATAAGCACTTTAATAAACTGCTCGATATCTCCTAGGTACTGTAAATGGCAGCTGCTATTAGACCTGGTCTCAATAATGTAATAAATAGCCATATAAACCCACATAACTAATGGAGCATAAATTAAACACAGTGTTTGGATGGTTTTACCATGTAAATGCAACTTTTTGAAAAATATTTTAATTTTTTTTATTTAATGGTTTTGCCAGTTCTCTACAATACAGAACAGTAAACTTCATCCCTTCTGACCTTTATAATATAGTTACTCTATGATGGGGTTCAGGGCAGCCCCCCCCAAATACACCTCTTTGGCATATTAATACATTTTGAATAAAAATTACATAAGCAACAGCCTATACAAAAAGGACACTCTCACCATCCTTTGTCCCCCTGAAAAGAGGAAATAAATCTCCCATGTGAAAGAAGGTACCTTCCCAGCACCAGGCGGGGAAGAATATATCCTTCTCATCCAAGGCTGACAAGTTTGTATAAACAAACCTTGCTACTTCTTTACTAATTTACCACCTCAAGCCCAAACTGCTTTGTCTTGTCAATTCTTCACTGATCTATTGGTCCTTTGTTTAAAAGGTATAAAAGCTGTCTGCTTTGGTCACTTCTTTGAGCCTCATATTTCTATGAGTTTCCATATGTATGAATTAAATTTGTTTTTCTTCTGTTACTCTGTCTTATGTCTTATGTCACTTAATTATTAGGCCAGCCAAAAAAAAAAAAAAAAAAGAAAAGAGAAAAAAGAAAAAAGAAAGAAAAGCCAAGAAAGGAAGAAAGAAAAACTTTTCCACCCTTACAACTATAACCAACAAAATTCTCCACTTTTATTTTATTAATTTTAAGGCAAAAACTCAGTACCAAATTCCTTAAAATAACATCTATGACAGTATGCAAATAAAGCATAAGTTCTAATTCAGGTAGTGTAATCTTTTGTTTCTATATTTAGATAAAAATATATCTAGGTTTAAAAAAGTTGTATTTGCACATTTGTGTATGTATGAATACATATGTGTGTGTGTGTGTATGTGTGTGTGCTTTTGTGTTCCAACATTACTTACATTTAAGGTATCCTGATTAAGGCACAGTTAGTAATAGATCTGAAACATAAATAAAACAAATCAGAGAATGATCATTAATAATTTGAATGGTGTCTAATGTCCCTGTTCTAATTATTATGCTAATATTTTCTTATAGCACTTATAATTATTTTATTACTAATATCCATGTCTTCTATAAATGATTAAAATATATATGTGCTTATAATTATATTTACCCATGGGAACATCATAATAATTAGCTACTCTAAAGTCAGATATTTATCACAAGAAATGTCATAGGCATAGCCAAAATTCATAATTCCTGTATGAATAGCATAAGGGCTTTTCAATCAAAACAATTTGTGATCTAATAGTTATTATTAGGTAAGTAAATTTAGATCATCGATCTTTTTAAATCAAGCACCCCTGAAATTGACCAACAAAATCTGAAATGTTTGCTTGTAAAACATAGTACGTTTTTCTATAATTACAGTTTAGTCGTGCACTCAATTACCGAATAATATAACTTGATTAAAAGTGCACTTACTTGGAGCTCACTAAATTATCGGGTCAGATAAAGAGGAGTATTTCATTACAACTGGATGTTGCATGTCTAAAGTGCTAGGAAAAACATTTCCTAGTCTTACTTTAAGAAGGGGAAGTCTTAGGGTGCCTGGGTGGCTCAGTGAGTTAAGCCTCCACCTTTGGCTCAGGTCATGATCTCAGGTTTCTGTGATCGAGTACCCCCCCCCATGAACCCCACATAGGGCTCTCTGCTTAGCAGGGAGCCTGCTTCCCCCCACTCTCTCTCTGCCTGCTGCTCTCCCTACTTGTGATCTCTCTTTCTGTCAAATAAATAAATAAAATCTTAAAAAACAAAAAAAAAGGCGAAGTCTAAGAGGAGATTTTCCTTTGGGCTACCAGAAGTTTATTAACTAAAATGTTGACTTGGATTGTATTTTTGGTTTGCTGTGTTATAATCTCTCTTCTATAATGGGTTTATAACTATTTTGCTACAGTTAATAATCTCCTTCTGTTTCTCCTGACATATGCTGACACACCCAGACACATATAGCTAGAATCCGTTAGTCTTCATGGTCAAATGTGAGTATTGTAGTACAAAAAATGTAGATATGCACATTCATAACTAATTCATTATATAAGAATTAATAAATTCATTTCCTGATTTGGAAAGCTGAAAATCAGGCATCTTTCCATACTTGTTCTTAACAGCCTATAGTTACCAAATGTGGTGACCTGATTCTTCTCTTTATCATGCCTGGTAGAGTCATGTTGTTCTGTCCCATATTCTCTGACTCTAATTGTGACCTTCCTGAAATCATCTACCCGGTTAAAGGTAATGATTTTTTCAAAGCAAAAATGTCAGTTTTGAGCTCATGTATTAGGTTATTCATGGTCACTTTATAATTCAACAAATGTTTAAATTTTAAACAAAAAATTATACTTATGAACATAAAAAAGAACAGGAGATCAACAGTAGCATTGTATTTAATTACACATCTTCTAAGAGAAAAAGAGAGGGACAGAGAAAGAAAGAAATCCTATAAACATACACAAAAATTGTCAGATACAACCTTTCTTCCCCATTTACCCTGGAATTTTCAATGGTCACCACTCCTAACTGGCTTCCTTTCCCCAGTCATCTGTCATCCCAGAGACCATTCTGTGAACCCAATCAAGTGATAAAGTTTATGAGTTTTGGATTCTTACTCTGAAAAGCTTGTGTCTCACCAGGTGGTCCTTTGCAACTCCAAACTCCTAAGAGCTGGCTGTAGAACCAACACTAGGAAATCCCAGGGTTATGATATTTCTACTTTGCCAGCAAGTTTTTCAATTCCAGGGGTCACATTACTTTTCAATTCTGCTAAATCTATTAGCTTTATGGGAGTATTGCCTGATGTGGTGCTGAATGTTCTGCCTTTGGCATTCCAGGAACAGAGAAGGGAAATTAGCTTCTGCTTTAGCTGAATTCCATTTCTGTGCAGCTAAGAAACCATGGCTCACATTAGAGGCAAAATGGATATTTAATTTAGACTATAATATAGTCTTAAATTCCCTGTGATGCTTTCCATTTCCATTCTCCCCCCTCGGATGAACTGACATAAGTTTCATTTTTAGAATGAAAAGCAAAGAACATATTCAGTTTAGGCTGTCACAGCAGAGACAAAAATATAATTCAGAATTATCTTCCTTTAGAATAAGCCTTTGAATTGACAGTACAGTATTGTATGCTACATAATACAAGCTTTTTATGAGCATTAATATACTACCTTACAACCTTGACAATTTATGCTGACATTTTGCATTAACATTGGAGTTAACTATTTGATGATACTAGGCTGCTGGAATAAGAGTATTTTAATGGCTAATTTTTTTTTCCCTGAAGCACAAAACAAGGAACAATAATTTGCCCACATGTTATTTATGATATTTCAGGATCTTTTCCTAAACACCCAAAAGCATGATTTTAATAGAGTCTACATTTGGTGAATAAGTACTGCTCTATAGATTCATTTTTATCTTTGACAACCAAAATGCAACATGGGTACATTTTAATAATCAAATATTTAAGCATGCTAGGAGAGCTTTTTTGTGGATTTGTCTAAGCTCTATGCTTTTTTGATTCTTACCTTGAATAAGAATCTTGCTTTTGATTGACAATAAATAAATGACTTTATTTAAAATTATGTCTAGAAAGTTTTATTTTATGTACACAACATGATACAAAAGAAATAGCAGGTAAGTCAGCTGGCAACTCCAGGTCATCCGTCTTTGACTTGTTTTAAGATGATGATATTTATCAAAGCAAAAATGCCAATTTTGATCTCATATATTTGATTGTTCAAGCTGAACAAAATTTCCAACAAAATTTTGAATTTTGAGCAAAAATTTAGGTTTTATAAATATAAAATGTAGCAGCAGAAGATGACCAGTGATTCATATATAATTATATATTTCACAAGAGAGAAAGAGAGGGAATGAGAAAGGAAGGAATCTGTTAAGCAATAAAAACACTTTGAGGAATTAGAAACATTCACAGCAACTCAAACTAGAACAAAAAACATAGACCCCAAACTTTCTTATTTAACATTGATTTTCTAAAGCAGTCATGCCTTCATCATGCATCAGTTTACTTCTTCAAAACAAGAGTTTCTAGGATTTCCATTCTTCTTTCAATCGCTTTCAGACAATTTTGCAATTGTTTCCAATTAAAAAAAGAAAGTGACCATTCCATTTTTATGCCAGAGAATATTGGTCACAGAAGCACTTCCTAATTTTAGCTTTAAAACAATACATTTTTTTTTTATTGTTTGCTCAGAAAGCTGTGGTTCAAAACTGGCATTGTTGTTGTTGTTGTTGTTGTTGTTGTTCTAATAAAACCTTACAGGTATTTTGTCTTTTGAAAATTCTTTAGAAAGCTCACTCGCTACAGGTTGTGGAGTGGACCTCCACAAGCAACTCACTGTCTAGTGAGAAGCTGCTGTTGAAAGATAGTTGTGCCCTCCCTGTTTTTCTGCCCCAAAACTTGCAGCTAGAAACCTGGTTTTAGCAATATCGTCATTAAATTCCTAGACATATCCTACATATACTGCAAGTGGGCAGTAGGGGAATTTTTTTTTTTTTTTTAATTTAAATTCAACTAACGAACATACAGTATATCATTAGCTTCAGCTGTAGTGTTGAATAATTTATCAGTGTATAACACCCAGTACAGGGAAGGGTGGGGGGGGGATTGTAACCAAACCTACATGAGTCTGCTCTTTGGTGAGTCATAGGTAGAAACTGTAAGAGGTAAATTGCTGCACAATGGGAAACGTATTTGCAGCAAACAAGGAGATCATGAGGAATAACTTCCAAAGCTTTGACTCCCCAAGCAAGGGGAAGTGGGTTCCTTTTATTTAGGGTTAGGATGAATATTTATAGGGAAGGCTTGCCATCCTATGTAGAGGAGAGCCTAGAGACATGCATGTGCCTTAAGGAAACATATGTCTTTACATACATTGCATGCTAGTAAGAGGCTTGTGCTCCTCCTTGGGCAGAGATTTTAATATTATAATGAGGTAAAGGTAATTGTCAGTCATTCCAGAGGTCAGTCCATGGTCCATCTGCACAGGCCTCAGTCCGGGTTTGAGCTCAAACTGGTCTGGGTGCTCTGAGCCACCTGAGCTTTCTCCCAGCAGTTCTTCTTTGCCTGAAGAGATAAGCTGGAAAGAAGAGCTTAAGGGAAAATGTGAGACAAAGGTCAGTGGGTAGATGTGGGTAAGCAATAAAGGTCAGATCCTGAGGTCTAGCTGAAGACTGAATGAAGGGAAAAATTCATAGAATGTGAAATTATAAAAAGATAAACAGGATCCGTAGTTGTTTTTAGACACAACTGTAGGAGAGAAAGAGAAAAACAGAGAGAAAGAAGAAGAGGAAGGAGAAGACAATGACAGCAATTAGAAGGAAAGGAGAGGGAGGAGGGCAAAAAGAAGGAAAGCAGACAAGAGAGTGAAAGGAAGGGAGATTCTCTTTCTTACCCTATTTTTGATCAGGGATTTCATTTGCTTGTTTGCTTGTTTTCACCCTGAAAATAATGTACTCACTTTCCAGAAAATGAATATCCTTCTTTATAAAAACATTGAATAAAAAGTTCATTTTCCACAAGCCTTCCAAAGTTGACATACTCCAATTTAAAAAGAATAATTAAGAACATTGAATTTGATTTACATGATCTTCTTGTAAAAGTTACAGATCTGCCATGTTTACACTGCCTGCCTCACCACAGAAACCCAAGAAATAGTCTTTTTTTTTTTAATAAGATTTTGTTTATTTATTTGGGAGAGAGAAAGAGAGCATGAGTGTGGCAGAGGGAGAGGGAGAAACAGGCTTCCCACTGAGCAGGGATCCCAAGGTGGGGCTTGATCCCAGGACCCTGAGATCATGACATAAGCCAAAGGAAGCCACTTAACCAACTAGACCACCCAGCAGCCCACCTTTTTTTTTTCCCCTAAAAATTTTATTTATTTATTTGAGAGAGATAGTGAGAACATGAACCAGGGTGGGGGGAGGGGGAGCAGAGGGAGAGAAGAAATATTCCACTTAATCAACTAACGGAAGGGTGTGCTCCTGATGGAGGAGCAGATGCAGCAATCTGGTTTACTCTTAGATTTTGCAGTACTTTTAAGTACTTGGTATATCAGAATAGATCTTCCTCTGTCACCTCACAACCCTGCAAGGTTAACTGCAATTACCATGTCACCTCAGTACCCTTTTCCTGCTTTAATGATTTTTCACTGAAGACTATAACAGAAGTCTTCAACATATTTTGGTTTCATTCTCCCTCAAAGAGCTGTTTCCAAAAACAAATATTTCATCATAATTTTAGAATTTTTTTCAGTTAATGGTAGATCAGGATACTAAATATTTTGTAAGATGAAATAAGGATTTACTATAATTGGAATAAATAGTTCATACTTTGATGAAATGGGTTTTAAACATCTATTGAATATTACACATCTAATCTTAAAGAATCATGTACATTTTATAAACCCTTGTATTTTATTTAATGTATCTTTAGAAATTTGATCATTTCAGACAAAAATTTAGTTAGGTTTAAGAGAATCAGGTTCAGTTACACCAATGCATAGACCTTTTGAGTTCAGAATGTGCAAGGAAAAAATAGGAAGACCAATATGTTTAAGTCATATCCATGAATCATTAAAGGAGTTTCTCCAAAACCAACATATTTAATATCTTTGTTCCACAACTAGGGTTAGGGTTATGCCTTTCTTTCCTGAAATGAGGGAAGGGTTAATAGGATTGTGATCTAAATCTCTCAGGCAACTTTAGAAACAGACTACATGGGAATTAAGGACCTAGAATTTGAAGATTTCGAATTGGATTCCTGTAGGACTATTTCTGTGGAGTACCACTGGGAAAGTCTTTATGTACCTAGCAGTCTTCCTCCCAAAAGACTGATCATCTCAATACAAAACTGAAGGCTTGAAACCTGGCAGGCAAGGCTTCCCTTCGTCTGGCTCTGCCTACCCTTTTATCAATCCCTTCTCATCATTCCCCCTCAGAAACCTAACTTGGAGTTCTTCATGTACCACGCCATTTCTTAGATCTCATCTTTCACTGGATGGGTAAAATGTAACTTCACATGTACACACCTGAACATTAAATCAGCATTAATATACTATTCTCATGATTATAGTTTTAAATCCAATTTACAAGATAATCACTGAAATCCTGTGCATTGCGGCGGAGTAGGTTCACATTTGACTTCACATTTTTTTGGTGGCATATTTCATTCCCATCCTAAGTCCTGGAATCATCACCAGCCCCAAGCTACTAGGCATTAAAATGGTGGATCCTTGGAAACAGCAAGTGCTGAACTCTACTGTCTGGACGTTGCTCAAAGTTAGGATTTAAAGGGCAAAATGTCAACTCTGCCCATGTAGCACTTACCTGCTATGGATTATCTCACAGATATAAGTGCTAGTGGCACTCCCGTTTTCTGGAGGGTAGAGGTACATGGTCTGCATGATTGGCCTGCTGCAGCCAGCTTCCAACCACAGCAACAGACTGCTATTTCTGGGCTAAAATACAAGGAGCATGTGGGAGGGACAGGAGGGATGGAATGCCCTGAATGCGAGAGGGGCGATGATGGTTTATGTTTGCACTATAGCTTAAACTTTCTTTTCTTCAGTCATAGACAAGTTTTATATTCTCGGTAAGATTGTAAATAGTTGGAAATGTTATAAATAATAGATCAATAGACAGATGACAGAGTATATCAGCATCACTGAAGGGAAAAAATGTAGTGTGTTAGTTGACTCATTTATGGCCGAGTACCACAAAACTTACACACATGACCCCTTCTCTGAAAAAGGTGAAATATATCCTCACATGTGCACATCAACAAGAATGCAAAAGGATAAATACATTTTCCTCCTGCATGGGAATATCTGGTGATCTACAAAATGCAATACGCATGGATGTGGAAGAGGTCTTAATGATAGGTTAGAAGGATGGGATACGAAAAAAAATATGTGGATCACTCAAGGTGATCAAATAGTTTTTCTCCTTTGATTCACTATGGCTATCATGTGACAGGTTGATTTTTATGCCAAATGAAAATATAAGAGACTAGTATAAATAAAATATAATAGGCACCATGCCCATACCATCATAATCCTCCCCTCCTAAAAGGAATTTATCATCACCTATCATCTGTTAGGTGTATCTCCCTTCAGATATTTTTTGTATGCATTTTTATACATACGTATGTATGTTTATAAAAGAATATCATTGGGTAACTTTTTATTTAAATATTTTTTGTTATGGGCATTAAATATTTTCCTTACTGCATAACTAATAGGAGTTGGTCTATTTTATTCTTTAAAAGTGCCTTACATTATATGGTTCTCTGATTGTACTACAGTTATATTAAACAATTTCACAATCCTGGGTATTTAGAGTTTTTTTTTTTTATTTCAACTTTCACTATTATAAACTATGATGCAGTTTAGGTTCTTATATATGTTTTGTGTCTTATGTACACATTAGAAAGTAACTATTCAAAAGTGAATGGCTGCTTTTAGGCCAGGAGCATTTTTAGCATTATGATTCATCTTAAAAGATTCTTCCAGGTATGTATGGGTGGATCAGTGGGTTAAGCCTTTGCTTTCAGCTCAGGTCATGATCTCAGGGTCCTGGGATCAAGCCCCGAATGAGGCTTTCTGCTCAGCAGGGAGTCTGCTTCTCCCTCTCTCTCTGCCTACTTCTCTGCCTGCTTGTGGTCTCTCTGTCTGTCAAATAAAATAAATGAAATATTAAAAAAAGAAAAGAAAAAAAGATTCTGCCAAATCTCCCCTATTCACCTCGATTGCTGAATAAGTTTGGCAGAGGCGCAGCATGCAGGTCTGCCTAAACTTTCCAATTTGAAATGTGGTATTTTGCTGGTTTTGATCTGCATTTATGTGAAGATACTACAGTCTGTTTTTCTTGGGTTCTTGACCATATTTACATCCTTTTCAGTAAATTGCCTGCTCATAAAAATCATTCATCTATTTCTATTGGCTTGCTTGTGTTTTCTTGATTTGGGGGATGTCTTTTTGTCTGCCGGAGAATAAGGCTGAGAGTCATTTTATTATTAATGTGTTTTTCTAGTACACTGCTTACCTTTACTCTAGCTAATTTGTCTTTTGTCTTATGGAAGTTTAAAATTTTTAGTATGGTGAATTTATGATTCCTTTATTTTATGATGTTTGTTTTATGTGTTTTATATACAAAGACCTTTTTCCTAAAAGTCATAAACATATTTTATCATATTTTTAAAATATATTTATAGTTTTGCTATTTATGTTTATTTCTTTTTTCTGTCTGGAATTTAAGTAAAGGGGGTAAGAATATAATTTTATTGTTTTCATGTGAATATCAAGCTTTCCTGGCAATATATATAGAAAATCCACTGTTTCTTCACCAGTATGAAATACCTTTACCCACTGTACAAATTCCTATACATATAAATAAATCTATTTCTGAATTACGTGTTCTGGTCAATTAATCTCCTTGTCCATTTCTGTACAATACCACAGTGACTGAACTTATATAACAAATAGTCAGGGATGTGATAAGGTGATGTCTCTCTCTTCCTTTGATTCTCTTATAATCTCATAATGATTTGGTAAGTAAAACCAGTGACAACATCGTAAGCATTTTTGAATTACCTTGTCAAGTTTTATGAATAATATTTGGGAATTGATTAATGAGAGGATTGCAATTACTGTTATCATCTTCTCCTTCATGACCACAGTCCTACCCCACTAATTCAGTTTTTCAAAAAATTTCCTTCAGTTACATTATAAAACGTTGTATCCTTTTTTATTGTGTTTGTACTAACTCCTAGGTACTTTATAGTCTTGTTACCTGGTAAAAGGGTTTTTCTTTTTTCTGTTCCTTTTTGTGATGGGTAGGTTTATTTAAGAAATAGTTTTGATTTCTATGATCTAATTTTTAACTAATCCCCTTGCTGATTTGTTGTTCATTTGCCCAGATTTCCTAGGGAGACAATTATACCACCTGAACTAAACATACCAGTTGTATACCTTCTTTTCGTCTTTAAAACCACATCAGTCTCTTCCCTGATTCAATTGGCTGGGAACACCAACACTGTTCTGAGTGGTTATTGTGGTAAATTTGACTGTGTCTTATTTCTTATATTGATAAAATAATTTTATTTATTTTTATTTTTCTTAAAGATTTTATTTATTTATTTGACAGACAGAGATCACAAGTAGGCAGAGAGAGAGGAGGAAGCAGGCTCCCTGCAGAGCAGAGAACCTGATGTGGGGCTCAATCCCAGGACCCTGGGATCACCATCTGAGCTGAAGGCAGAGGCTTTAACCCACTGAGCCACCCAGGCGCCCCGATAAAATAATTTTAGATAATAACAATGCGCCTGATGTTTTCTATTAAGGATGCCCCCTTACTTCATAGTTTCTATGATTTTTTTGGATTTAGTTTTATTATGACTATTTAACTTTAGGTAAGACTTATTGGGCTTGCACTGGGATAATATTTTCCCCTCTGATTTATTAATACAAAGAATTATATTCACTATATATATATATATAAAATGTATGCATGTAAAATGCATATGTATATATATATATGTATGCATTTTGTTATTGTAACATCTTTTTATTACTGGGGATACATCCTACTTTGCTACTATGAGTTACTCTTTTACTATTTGCTTTATTATTATTTTATTTAAGAGATATTCTTACTGTTTCCTTTTATTGTGTTATCCTAGTTTTGTATTGCTACCACACTTTACAGTGTTACCAGTGTATTGAAGGAGCTAACTCAGTGGGAGCAGAATTAAAAAGTGGTTCAGGGGACGCCTGGGTGGCTCAGTGGGTTAAGCCGCTGCCTTCAGCTCAGGTCATGATCCCAGCGTCCTGGGATCGAGTCCCACATCGGGCTCCTTGCTCTCCAGGGAGCCTGCTTCTCCCTCTGCCTGCCACTCTGTCTGCCTGTGCTCGCTCTCCCTCTGACAAATAAAAAAAAATAAAAAATTTAAAAAAAAAATTAAAAAAAAAAAAGTGGTTCAGAAGTGATGGTTGTGCAGAGCCCCTAACTTTCCAAGCTATTATTATTTAGGAGCAGATTGTTTGCTTAGTCCAGCCTCAATCAAAGCTATCCTCCATTATTGGTTGCCAAGACAGGGGAGAAGGGAAAGGTGGCCAGTTTCTCCTGCTCCTCTCTTTTCTCTATCTCTACTTCCTCCAGTTGGCCTGTCTTTTTTGGCCTCTTCAGAGTCAGACCTAGGAAGTAGCAAGGATATGAGGAAAAGAACAAACTCTGAAATGACTCTTTTGCTCATTATCATCTGGTTTGGGGACCATCTGTGTGATAGATGGCTGAGTTCTGCTTTTGTCTCTCGCGTTGTGCTTTTGTTGTCTGTTGGAGATGCACAGTATTTCATAAGCCACACGGATGTCATCTATCTTCTTCTGGGTGACTTCTTAGGACTTGAAAGCTTCTATTTTCCATCAGCTCTTCCTACTTCTTCCTTCCTCCTTCAGCCTCTTCCACTTACAGGTTCCTCAGTTCTCTTGATGGCTTGCTTGAAAGTGATTAATTTCAGCCTGGGGAAGGCTTGGCACTAGCTCTTGGGTCCATTCAACACACAGAGAAACTCAAGAGTCCTTCTCCCACTAATTTCCAGAAGCAGGTTCTAGTGTCCTGAGTTCTGCAATGTGCAGTCTGCTTACCTGAAGCTTATCAAAGTTCATCGGAAGCTCTTTCTGCCAGGGAAGGGCTAGGGCTCCACAGCATACCATCAGTTCTCTCCAGAGCAATTCTTACTCAGGAACACGTCTGATCAATCTACTTGCCTGTAATTTGAAGGCTTCAAGTTGGGCTATGAGCTAAAACTTCCATGAGTTTCACAGTATCTCAGCATGTTCTGCAGTGATAGTCTGGCAACTACTGCTCTCCAGCTTCATGGTCTCTGCTGAAGTCCCCAGACACTAGTAAAGTTGTCTTTATGCACGCCTTGCAAAATGATTTGGAGAGCTTCCCACCTTTTTTCTGTGTTCTAAACAGTTTTTATAAAGTAGGAGTTATTTGTTCCTTGAGAGCTTGATATCATTTATTCTTGAAACATCTGTGTCTGCTTACTTTTAAGAGGTAGAATTTTATTACTGTTTTGATGCATCCTATAGTTTTTGTCTATTCAGGTTTTCTATTTTGAGACTATTTTGTCAATTTATAGCAAGGGGCCATAAATTTTCTACAAATTGTATTTGCCTACATAAAACAATTTCTTTTTCTTTTTTTACAGTTGTAATTTCCAATGAATTTCTTCTTTAAGCTGAAAATTATTTAGAACTCGGTATAACACATACACACATATTTAGCTACTTATGATTATCGATCTATAGGTGTACTGCATAATAGCCATTGAACATGGCCAATCAACTTTGAAGTGGTTTAATACCTGATTATTTTTTTATCTTTCTTTTTAAAAAAAAATTATATTTGTTTATTTATTTGAGAGAGTGAGAGAGAGAAAGCACAAGTAAATGGAGGGGCAGAGGAAGAAGCAGACTCTCTGCTGATCAGGGAGCCTGATGTGGGGCTGGATCCCAGGATCCTGGGGTCATGACCTGATCCAAAGGCAAATGCTTAACCGACTGACCTACCCAGGCACCCCTGTATCTTTCATCTGCTTAAAAAATAGTGTGTTTGGGGCGCCTGGGTGGCTCAGTGAGTTGAAGCCTCTGCCTTCAGCTCGGGTCGTGATCCCGAGGTCCTGGGATCGGGCCCCGCGTCGGGCTCTCTGTTCGGCAGGGAGCCTGCTTCCTCCTCTCTCTCTGCCTGCCTCTCTGCCTACTTGTGTTCACTGTCAAAATAAAAATAGAAAAAAAAAATCCTTTACAAAAATAGTGTGTTTACTATGTTTCAGTACATAAGAAGCTTGTTATATCTTTAATATATATGGTTTTGCATTATGGTAATTAAATCTTCAGTCTTTAATTGTTGCTGTATCACTCTACATATTTTGAGACCAGTGTATTGAATTATCCTACTGACTGTTCACCATTGCTTCTTTCATTTCTCTTGTTCTTTCTGGGTTCATATTTTGTCTTGTTAGAATTATTTGTCTAATAACATTTTTAGTACTGTGGTAAAAAAATTTGTAACATAAACCATGCCATTTTAACTCTGTGATTCAGTGGCATCATTGCATTCATGATGTTGTGCAACTAAAACCACTCTCTGCTTCCAATCACATTTTCAAGTAGAATCTGTGCAGGTTACATTTCAGAATTCTCCCATGTCTGAAACGTCTTCCTATTATCAAGTCTGTAGTTAGTGCAGATATTTTAAGCTATTCTTGTTCAAAAATTTAAATCTGTTGGCAAACTCAACCAGGAGCTATGCTCTGAATTTGGCCAGCCCCGTGTTCTACTTGTGTTGAGCTCCCACCCCACTGACATTTTCCCAGCTGGAGCTGGGGATGTTGTAGATGGACCAGATCTTATGATTCTTATGATTTCAAAGCACAGCTAAGCAACAACCACCAGGGAACTTTGAAAAGATAAGGTTTATTACTCAGAAATCCTGGAGGATACATGTCACACCTGAAGCCATACTTCAAGGTTGTGGGGAGGGAGACAGAGACCATGGACCTGGAGTTCTACTTTTATTGGGTCAAGAGTGGGGTGCCTGGGTTCTGTTGGTTCACTCCTTTGGTGAATTTAAAACATAAGAGCGGGAATTAAAGCACAGGAAGGAGAAAGCAGAGTCACTCAAAAGGTCAGTTATTTAGATCAGGCAGGCTTTCGAAAAGGACAGTTTCATGGGTATGGTGAGCCTGGGTCTGTATCAAATTGTGTAACTGGAAATGTGTTTATTGGAGAGAGGACTATTTCTTTGAAATGGATGCCCCCGCTTAAAAGCTTAATGTCAGGGACTTACATCATCATCATCATCATCATCATCATAATAACCTAATAGTCAAGCAGTTACATTACATCTTCTAGGGACACTAATATGATCATGGGAGCCCCATCCTGATGACTTCTCTAAATGTAATTACTTGCCAAAAACCTAACCTCCAAATATCATCACATTGGGATTAGAACTTCAATTTGTGGATTTTAAGGTGAAATGGTTTATAGTGCCTAAGAACTGAGTCCCATTCATTTGTAGAGATTTTTCCCCTGTCCTTCTCTGTCTGGAAATTTTACGATTTTCTATCGCTCTTGAGTAGTTTTACATTTTATTACAATAGGTTTAATAGGTATGTCTGTGTGTGTTTGTTTCATTATTCTTGGCACTAGAGAATCTCTTTTGGATAATTCACGTTTTTCATCAGTTCAAGAAAATCTCTTCCTTTATTTTGTTGGAAATGTTCTCTTCTTACCCTTTTCTTTACTTTGTCCTGGAACATGGTAGATACTTTTAGAATTTCTAGATCAATCCTTCGTTCTCTTCCATAATTTTATTTTACTTATCCTGTGATCCTGTATTTTGTGTCTCCCTGTTTGTAAGGATTTTCTAACGTATCCTTCTGTGTTCTTTTTTCTGCGTTTCATTTTACATAATTCAAATTTTTGATCACTAGTTGATTCTTTTGTATGAATCCAATGTTCTTTCACATTTTTCTGAGACTTTGAAATTAATGAAATGTTAAGGTGTGCTATCTTTTCACTTTTTACATGTTCCCTCACTTTTCCTTATGTTAACCTTACATTTGTTGAGTCTTTTTACTTTTCATGGTGTCAGTTTTCCTTAAATGTTTGGCAGTTGCCCAGAGGAGGTTTGTGAGGTAGAGGTATACATGCAGGGCTGTTCACCATTTGGTCTTTGTCTTCATAAGAGATTGGTAGGAGGAATGTGACAGTTGGCAAGTTATTTCACCTGACTATCTTTTGGGTATGAGTACTTCCACTTCTTATTTGCATTCATTACTCATTAAGTACACTGTCCTGCTTACCAGCATCCACTGTTCACACTGGGAGCTGCACACATCAGCCATCACCCAGTGGCTCAAGACCATACCAGTGTATGCCGAGAGATGTTCTAAGGGTGTATATTTACTTTCTATGAGGCCTCAGTTAATCACCCTAAAAATTACACATCAGTTACTTTGTAACTGAGATCCATCTGTCAGGAGTGGTAAGTCTCTTTTTCCTGTACTATTTGGCAGCAATATTTTCTTATGAACATTTGAACTGAGCTTTCCTTATTTGGTTCTGGCCCTGCTTGCCTTTTGTCTCTTAGGATTTTCTAAAGTTTTGTTATCCTCAAGGATTCCTCTTGTTGTTTTCCAAGGTGATTATCGATTTTTTAAACCATCTCTTTATTGAGTCTAGGGACTTTACAGAAAATGGATAAACTATATTTCATGCTCTGCAGGCATCATATTCAAACCCCTGTAAGCTGTTAAAATTTTGCTGACTTTAGCTATATATTCAAGGCTATATATACTTTTCAGTAATCAATGTTTAGTATGTTAGTGTACTACTAAATATCATACATCTTTGTTATATCAGAACTATGGGAATAAACACCAGATAATAACAATAAAAACTGGATGCTAATGCATTATAAATATCTACAAATTCTGGAGTCTTATTTCTGGTTTGCCATTTTCCATCTTCCTGGGAGGTAATTCTAAGAACAATCTAAGCTACAAGTGTATTTTTTACCACTTTAATAAAAATCTGCTGAGAGCTTATTTTAGCAAATTGAACAGAGAAGTGAACAGTATTAATTCCAGAACAACAATATCTGTTACATTTCTAAGTTAGTGTTCAGAAAAATTAATAAATAAATAAACAAAAGAGAATGAAATGAATTTGAATCATATTGTTTTGGGAATCCTTAGTTCCTACTTCTACCTCTCTGATTCCCAGAAATAGTTATGCTGCAGATACATTGCCAAGACAGTTAAAAAACAAACAAACAAACAAACAAAAAGTCTGCTAACAATCATGAACTTTTCAAAATAAGAGACTAAATAAGTAAGTTAATAAATAATACCAGTTTGTGAATAAGATAATTTTTTTAAAAAGTGGGCAAAGAAAATAATGGAGATAAAAATGGCTTCCCAGGGGCGCCTGAGTGGCTCAGTGTATTAAGCCGCTGCCTTTGGCTCAGGTCATGATCTCAGGGTCCTGGGATGGAGCCCCATATCAGGCTCTCTGCTCAGAAGGGAGCCTGCTTCCCCTTCTCTCTCTGCCTGACTCTCTGTCTACTTGTGATCTCTCTCTCTGTAAAATAAATAAATAAAATCCTAAAAAAAAAA
>RCUC01129939.1:0-22062 GCA_003697995.1 Taxidea taxus jeffersonii | reverse complement strand
GGATGGAACTAGAGGGTATTATGCTTAGCGAAATAAGTCAGTCGGAGAAAGACAACTATCATATGATCTCCCTGATATGAGGAAGTGGAGATGCAACGGGGGTGGGGGTTAAGGGGGTAGGAAAAGAAAAAAATGAAAGAAGATGGGATCAGGAGGGAGACAAACCAAAAGAGACTCTTGATGTCATAAAACAAACTGAGGGGGGTGGGGCGGGAGGGGGGATGGGAGGGGGGGGGGGGGTTACGTTATATGTTTAAATTAAAAAAAAAAAAAAAAAGTTTGGCTCTGAATTCTTACTTGGCGGAACTCAAGAACCGAGGCCAGGAAATGGGACTCCTGCTGCCATGACTACTTGCTGTGTAACTCAGGCTGAATGAGGTATCAGAATACATACAACTACAGGAACCACACACATCACCACAAGGGAAGAGAGGAAGGGAATATGGTCTCAAATGGAAAGGGGCACCAGGGAACTTTTGGGGTTGATGCAAACGTCTACCTATTGATTCAGGTAGAGGTTACACATAGGTATACCTTTGAGAAACTCATCAAATTTGCACATGAACTGGTAAGAGTTACTGTAAGTAAATTATACCTCAATTAACCTAAACTTGCCTACAAAAAGTAACACAAATACAGGCTGTCTGCCTCTGAAAACAAAGTGTGTATCCTTAAACTCTGCAATGAAGTCTCAACTGAAATCTCAAATATGTATCCTTTTTGAGACTTCATCTTCACACAGAATCCCAGCTGGGTCTCTTACGTACCCTAACCAGTGATGGCTGTTAAAAAATTAATTCTGGCTATGAAAAATTAACAGAATAACCTAGAGCTGCCAGGACACCCTAGAGATATATTAACACGGCTTAATATTCTCAGTATCACACTGCTGGGAACTCTGAAGGAAAATGCAACCCTGTGTCTGAGGGTAAGGACAACTGAAGAAAACATTACTGGATTTCAAGGACAGTATGAGAAAGACATTTATAGGCCAATTGCACTTATTAACTTAGCTATAAAAAGCCTAAAGAAAATATTGAAAAACCATATCCAGGGATATATAAGAATACTAAGAAAACCAAATATTGGAAGAATCCTACTATGCACAGTTGACTTTATTCCAAGAATGCAAGGATAGTGTAGTAAGAACTATTTAATTATCTCAGCAGATAATGAAAAGACATGTGAGAAAAAGACACGGCCACCAACAATTCACAGATTTATTTATTTGAGAGGTGGGGGGCGGGTAGAGGAAGAGGAGGAGAGTCCTTGAACAGAATTCCTGCTAAATGCAGAGCCAAATATGGGGCTCAATCCCAGGATCCTGAGATCATGACCTGAGCCAAAATCAAAAGTATACCGCTCAAATGACTGAGCCACCCAGGTGCCCCACCACTGACAATTTAAAAAAAAATTTATGGGCGCCTGGGTGGCTCAGTGGGTTAAAGCCTCTGCCTTCAGCACAGGTCATGATCCCAGGGTCCTGGGATCGAGCCCCACATCGGGTTTTCTGCTCAGCAGGGAGCCTGCTTCCCCCTCTCTCTCTGCCTGCCTCTCTGCCTACTTGTGATCTCTGTCAAATAAATAAATAAATAAATATTTATTACTAAACTAAAAATACACAAGGAAGAGGTATCTAAAAATAATCCATGGCATTTCTTTAAACTTAGGGACAGCGATAACCTCCCTCTGAAGTAAAAAAATGTACCACAGATAAAAACCTGAGCAATAAATGAGAAAAATAAAAGAAAAGCTGTGATTATGCAACTGGTTTAATTCAATATAAACATTAATTGCAATTTCATATTCAAACAAACAAGATTTGAAAGGGGAAAAAAACCAGTATTTACAAGGTACCTGGGAGGAAACTGCAAGACAGAAGTCTTATTATAGCAAAAAGAGGGGCACCTGGGTTGCTTGGTGGGTTAAGCTCCCGACTCGATTTCGGCTCTGGTCATGCTCTCAGGGTCATGAGATGGGAACCCTAGTAAGGTTCTGTGATCAGAGGGGAGTCTGCTTCTCCCTTTGCCTTTCCCCCAACTCATGCGCTCTGACGTGTGCTCAAGTGAATAAATAAAAAATTTTTAATAAATAAATTTTAAAACATTATTATAGCAAAAGGATATCCAGTCAATCCAATCATAACCAGTCAAATGGAGAGAGACAACAGGGTAAGTGAGGTTGGGATCCTCCCAAACCAGAAGCTTCCATCGCCCTATCCCTTTGGAGTCAGGACACATCTCTCTCTTTTTTTTAAAGATTTATTTATTTGACAGACAGAGATCACACGTAGGCAGAGAGGCAGGTAGAGAGAGAGGAAGGGAAGCAGGCTCCCTGCTGAGCAGAGAGCCCCATGCAGGGCTCGATCCCAGGAACCTGGGACCACGACCTGAGCCGAAGCAGAGTTCCCAACCCACTCAGCCACCCAGGCGCCCCAGGACACATTACTCATTCCACATATCTGCAAGTGACAATATGTAGGGTACTGCCAACCACAGAAGTTCACCTGAGCGTCAGTGTCTATAGTTTTTATTAAGTCAGCATGACTGACCTAATCACTGGCCATGGGACTCATCCTCCAGCACCCCTACCATCTTGGAGGTTGGGCTGGTATCACCAGGCTCAAAGCCCCAACCCTCAGATCACATGGTCGGTCTTTCTGACATATGGCATAAAACAGTCCCATCCTGAGTCACCTCACTGGCCTAACTATCTACAGACCCACCATGAATAACAAAGACTCCTGTCACTCAGGACATTCCAACAATTTAGAGGCCACTTCCTAGGAGTGGGGGACAAAGGCCAGCCAAACTATTTATTACAAAATAACTAGCAAAAGACACGCATTCCAAATATATGGGTTAAAGACAAACTTTTCACTTTTAAAGCTGGCCCATCTAATATATAAAATGGTCAATCACTATGTTGTACACTTGAAACTAATGGAACATTGTGTATCAACTATACTGAATTAAAATAAATAAAATTGGCCAGTGAACATATAAAAAGATGATCAACCCTGTTGGTGATGAGAACAGTGCATATCGAGACCACAATAAGACGATGTTTATACCCCAAAAATGGTCAAAAAGCAATAATGAAAATGCTAAGTTGGAAAGTTTATGCACCAACAGGCACTTTTATACACTGCTGATGATAGAGTTCTGTACCGCGACACAAAAGCAATTTGGTTTTTCCTTCTAGATAAAAATTCATCTACTTTGTGCCAGAAATTATACTTCTAAGTATATAGCCTAGACTAGACAAATTCTCACAACAACAAAGAGACATACAAGATTTTTCAGAACTTCCCTACTTTTAATAGCCAAAACCCAGAAACAATACAAATGTCCAACAGCAGGAGAATGGATGCATGAACTACAATGTATTTATACAATGAAATTTGTATTAATGCACCAAGCCTACATGCAAGACGGATGAATCACAGACTGGTACTCAATCAAGAAAAGCAGGCCTCAGAATACCACATTATAATATCCTCATTATAAAACTTACAAACTCAAAAAACTAAAGTGTGTATTCTTACTACCTTTAAGAGTATATCCATATATATACATGTGATAAAATTATATAAGTCCAGGGAATAATATATTCTAATCTGTGCATAGTAGTTCCAAGGTTTGGGAGGGTTAGAAGGAGAGACCAGGAAGATGGAACAAGGATGGAGACTTTTCCATTTTCAAATAATCAAATATGACCTTGATTAAACAAAACTATAAAGAAAAGGTGAGGCTAATCCCTTTTTTCTAAACCAGGCTATCGTATTAGAAAAGAATGAAAGGATGATTAACCCACTGTCGCTAAAGATATCGAAAAACCTGGCACAGTGTGTGGATGCCTTACATAATGGAACATTATTGGGGAGTGTGGTAAAATTACACCAGAGGCCTCTGAAGTACGCATTTAATCCAGCCTACTCTTACCCATTAAAAAACGAAAAATATCCATTATATATATATAATTCAGTTAAAAAATACATTTCAAAACATTACAGATAGTTTAAGGTGATTATCTGCTTCTATTGATAAGTATATAATGATACTGTAATCAAAAATGACAACTCCATTTAATATGAAACATGAATACACATAGTTAAGAAACATATATGTATGTATATGTTCATATATATGTATATGTGTGTAGAGATATATATATATAGAGAGAGATATAACTTAAAAAGTTAACAGAATTGTTTGAAACACAAAACTCCCATTAAGGAAGTATACGTTTAAATAATAATAGCTACCTTTTGTCAGGTGCCTACCTGTTATGGAGTTAATATTTATGTCCTCCAGGGGTGCCTAGCTTGTTCAGTCTGTGGAGGATGTGACTCTTGATCTCAGAGTTGTGAGTTCAAGCCTCACCTCGGGCATGGAACCTACTGAAAAACAACAACAACAACAACAACGGCAGCCCCCAAACTCATGTGTATTTGGGAATAGGGCCTTTGGGAGGTAATCAGGTTTGGATGAGGTCATGAAGTTAGGGCCCTGAGAAGCATCTGTGAGATAAATACCAGTGTGAGTGGAAAACCTGAGAATTAAAGAACTTAGCACCTTACGGGAAATCAAACATGAAGCAGAAAGGACACGAAAAGTCAGGACTAGCTTTGCGCAGTGGCAGCATCGTAGCCAAGGAGGTTTATCCGAGGAGCGATTATCGCTAATTGGAAAAGCTAGGACTACCCTGATTTCATGCGCGTGCAAACGCACGTGTGCACTGGCTAAGGCGCGCACACGCTGAGTGTTTATGGCACGGTTTTAACAACTCGTGGATCTATTCACGGCGGGCGAACCGCTTTGCTATTCTTTCGACTTTTCTGTACGCTTAAATTCAGCATAAAACGCTGGGAAATAGGACACCCCAATATGCACACCCAAAGGTCTCCGGGCGACGCCTCGCGTTCCGATCCCACCCACCTCTCCCAGTCCCCAGACACCTATTTTCAGAGGGATCAAGGATCCCTCGGATGCTCACACTCGGACCATAGGAACCTCAGATGACCCCCAATCCTTTCCTCACCGAACAGACCCCGATGGGCCCCTCGGTCAGTGGTTCTCCCAACGCCTCTGTCTACCGCCTGGGGCGCGACCCGGAACCCACCTGTCGCTGTCAGTAGGAACTGTCTTTCGTCCTCAACACTAATGCCAGCCCAAGCTTCCGCCAACGCCCCTGACAACCCCGAAGCCACCGGAAACAGCCAGCCCCCACCAGGACCCCCACGACCCGCATCTCAAGTCGCAGAAGTCCCACGGCGCGGGACTCTGACGGCGTCCAGGGGAAACCGACCCTCGACTGCGAATCTGCGACCTTACGCCGTGAGAACCCAAGCTTCCGTACGCCACTTCCGCTTCCGCTCATCTGGTTTGCGGACCGGTGTCTCGGAATCAGTGGCACTTTGGAGCGAACCATCAGTCCACAGGCCCTCACTCTGGCCCTGGTAAGAATTTTATCGCCGGGAAACATCGCCGCTCCCATTTCGCCGCGTTTCGGTGGTAGCGGCCATCGTGCACCGTGCGCCGCCATCTTGGGTCGTGCGCCGTACGGAGAGCGAGAAGGCCACTCTAGGCGACCGGAGCTGGGCGGCCAGACCAGAGAGGTGCAAATCCAGCCCATCCTCTCTCTTCTTTTCAAGACTTACCGTGTCCGGTTTTTCCACCTCGGCAACGGCTGTCAGAGCCGTCGCGCATGCCTAGTAGGACTTAATCGCTCTCGCCTGGTCTTCAACCTTGAGCGGGGCGCTAAGCCAATCACAGCCCAGGCCTTAGCCGGAAATGCTTGCGTCCGCTCGGTCTCCTCGCCCTTTGGAAGCCGCTCGCAGGGCGCAGCCATATTGGGAGGGTCTAGATCCGTACAGAGAAGAGCGGACATCGGGCCCGGGAACCGGGGGCGGCTAGGACGCTGGCGGCACACTTGAGAAAACGGGGATTAGGAGACTAGAAGTGGATCTGAAGGAGTAGAGGCGACATTAGGATGTGTGCTTCGTGACCGGAAAAGGTTGTGGACCAATCGCGACCCACGCCAAAAGAGTACTCCATGTATCTCGTGTCCCAAGACAAACTGGGTACATTAAAGAGCGATCCTGCATATCCTCGTTAGTCACAGCCCGCCCGGTCGTTTGTTTTTGTGAATACTGTGTAGATAATGATCCCAGCTGCATTGTCTAGTCGATTTCCCCACTGCTAGGTCGAACCATCTCTATCCTAAGGCATGTGCCCCCATCTACATGGCTTTGTTTTCGGACGTTCTGTTCCATTGTCCTCTTGTTTATCCCTGTGCCAGCACTACTGTGAGTCTTACAGTCTGATAAAGCAAGGCCTCCTGCCCTATTCTTCTCCGAGTCTCTGTTCTTTAGGCCCTTTATATTCTCAAAATGATTAACTCACTTTGTCAACTTCCACCCTACCCCCCACCCAAAAAAAGTGAGCGGGATTTGTGCGGGTATGCATTGAATCTGTAAATCCTTTAAGTGACATCTCTACAATACTAAGTCTTAAAATCCATGAACACTGTGTATCACTCCACCTAGTTAAATCTTAATGTCTCAATAAAGTTCTGAAAAACGTTTCTTATACCAGTCTTCAACGTTTTTATTAGAGTCATTTCATGAAATCTGAAATTTTTAATGCTCTTGTAAAGATATTTTACAATTTTATTGCTGAACTCTCTGTTGGTGGTATATAGATTTGTATATTGGTATTATGCCAAGCAAAATTGATAAACTATCTTATTCTAATCGTTTTTGTGACTATTGTGTTGTAAATTTTTTAAAAAATGTTTTATTTATTTATTTGACAGAGAGAGAGATCACAAGTAGCAGAGAGGCAGGCAGAGAGGGAGGGGGAAGCAGGCTCCCTGCTGAGCAGAGAGCCAGATGTGGGGCTCGATCCCAGCACCCTGGGATCACAACCTGAGCTGAAGGTAGACGCTTAACCAACTGAACCACCCAGGCGCCCCTGTACATTTTTAAAACTTCATATTTTCCCACTGCCTCAACATCCCCACAAACAGCCCAGAGTACATCAATTAGGCAACCAGGTGTATCCTTGTAATAGTGTTCACCCCTGCACAAGTTCCTCTTCCTACCCTTCTGTGTGACCTAGTGTTGTTCAAACACACCACTGAAATACCCTCCAGTTTTTTCTTGTGGGCTCCCCCAATAGGGCACTTCCAATAGGAAGTACTCCCTGACCCTCAATAAGGGCATTTACTCAAGGATCCTTGCTCTCACCTCATTTCAGTGGTTGAGACTGATCCCTTGGTACTCTCTCCTGAGCACCCTCCTCTCAGCAAGCAGTGACTCTGTGTCTCAGGACCTGTGAGTATAAAAAACGCTTTTCCTGCACCTTTCCTGTGTCCCCTTCTTGTGGCTGCATCTTGCTGACAATTCCCTAAAGGAACATAAAGCAGTTATTCTAGATTTTTTACAAAAGGACATACTCTATTTTTTTTTACTTGACAGAGCCATAGAGCACAAGAGGGTGAATGGCAGAGGCAGAGGGAGAAGCAGGCTTCCCGCAGAGCAGGGAGCTGGACATGAACCTGGCTTGATCCCAGATTCCTGGGATCATGACCTGAGCCAAAGTCAGATGCCCAACCAACTGAGCCACACAGGCACTCCGATATTCTCTTTAAATAGTGAGTTTCCCCCATCCTTTTCCATTTTAAACCTTTATTTTTCCCTTTACACTGGGTGAGACCTCCAGTACAATGCTGGAAGGGTGTGATGATGCAGTATTGTCTTCTTCCTGACTTCAAAGTTTCTCCCTTAAGTATGATGTTTACCAAAGATTTTTGTAAACTCCCTTTATCAAATTAAACATTGCCTATGTGATTAAGTGTCCATAAAAAATATATATCTATAAACAAGCTGCCTAGCTGGCTCAGTCAGAGCAGCAATTTCAGGGTAGTGAGTTCAAGCCCACACTGAGTGTAGAGCTTACTTAAAAAAAAAAAAATCCATAAACTACAGAGAGCTTCCAGGTTGGTGAACATATCCATGTGCCAGGAGGATGGTGCACTCCAACTCCACAGGGACAGAGCTCCTGCCACTGGGAACCCTTCTGGACCGCACCCTTCAACTAGACCTAAGTGGATGATGTATTTGCTTAGCCTCATTGCCTTAAGCATTCAGGGACATCTTGGCTGTTTTGGAAGAGTTTTGAGGTCCTTACAGCAAAGAAAATATTCCCTGGGCAAGGAAAAGGGAATCCAGCAGAAGAGACTCTAAGGAAGTCTCTAGCAAAGGAAAAATCTAGAGAAGTGAAATTGACTCAAGAAAAAACTCCAGGAGTGCCTCTGTGAAGAGATCTAGACCATAGAAAATGAAGGGAGGGGTGTTTACTGGGATAAATAGGGCTTCTGGGATGTTCTGTTGCTTGATCTGAGTGGTAGTAGATAGTTGTTCACACATAGCTGTTGCCATTTTGTTAAACTGATAGCGGTGTGTGTGACTGCTCTTTTTTTTTTTTTTTTAAGACTTTAGTTATTTATTTGACAGAGACACAGCGAGAGAGGGAACACAAGCAAGAGGGAGAAGCAGGCCTCCTGCTGAGCAGGGAGCCCAATTCAGGGCTCGATTCCAGGGTCCTGGGATCATGACCTGAGCCAAAGGCAGACACTTAACGACTAAGCCACCCAGGTGACCTGTGTGACTGTTCAATATACTTTTCTGCATGGTATGTTTTATAATACAAATGTTTGAATAATTGCACCTACTCCACTTTACACAGCTGGAAATCAGAATGAATAGCTTTTTAGTTCTTCTACTTCAAATATGACTGCTTATCACTACATAATACTGCATCCAATATAATAATCGTCCTAATAGGGACGCCTGGGTGGCTCAGTTGGTTAAGCGGCTGCCTTCGGCTCAGGTCATGATCCCAGCGTCCTGGGATCGAGTCCCACATCGGGCTCCTTGCTCGGCATTGAGCCTGCTTCTCCCTCTGCCTCTGCCTGCCACTCTGTCTGCCTGTGCTCACTCCTGCGTTCTCTCTCTGTCTGACAAAATAAATACATAAAAAAATCTTTATAAAAAAATTATCGTCCTAATAAACATTAAAAATTCTGATGTCCCAAAGTTACTTCTATCCAACTTTATTTCCATGCTCCCATCGAACATTTCAAAGAAAGAAATGATAAAGCATTAAGATAATATTAACATTTACACAGTATTGTATTTATTTGATTGCCTTCTATATGAAGCTGAAAGCCTCTACATGACTAGGTCAATGTCATATAAATCTTCTCATCATCAGTATCTTGGGTATGTGTCTGTCATGTTTTAGACATCCATATATCTTTGTTTAAGTTAAGTGAATAACTAGCTTCTTTGAAGAAAAAAGAAATTGTTGTGAGTGCATCACCAGCAATTTGAGATTTTTCATTCACCATTTAACAGCAGAATCTTGGTGCTTGGGGATCTCGAAGCAACAATATCAGAGGGCTGAGGGTGGGACAGCCAACAGAAAGCCAATAGTGTTCTGCAGCCAAAGGTGAGATTTGAAAAAACAAAAAACATTATAAATTGTAAGAACAGAATTGGTGAAGTAAAGAAAAAAATGAAGATGCTTGCTAGAAGCAGGGTAGTTTGAGTGGCTTTTGCCTCTGGTGAGAATCTGGGCATTTCTGAGGAGGTGAATATGCCTCACTCTCTGGTGATGCCCATGAAGGAGAAGTATCATATGTACATTGGATCCAATCATGACTCCCATGAATACACCATTTGGGAAAGTCATTAGAATTGTGTATTTTGTGGTGCTAGATGTTTCAGGAGTTTTAGAAGAATATCCTGTATCTTGGTAGAATTGTGAATATGCTGAAGAGCTTCTAACAGCATAGGAACAAAGACATTTATCAGCAGGTTGGAGATCCAACATAGGAAGCAGGACGAACCGATGTTCTTCCAAGCTCTGTCTTTGAGCCCCATCCACCCACAAGTTCTGGGGCTGACGGTGACAGCCTGAAAACTGTTCAGGAGGGAAGTGGTGCAGAGAAACGCCTGAGGCCATTCTATGGATATAACAGACAACTTTACATCCAGTGTTACCCAGGTTGGGTGATAGTTCCCAGGTAGGTATCGTCTGGGGGATCCCCTTGTAGAGAAAAACCAAGAAGTTGGCCACAGCCATGCTGGTGAGAATCAAGTGTATGGGCCTCAGTGCATGGCCTGTACATGATGTGGAAGCATAGGATGAGAGAAGAAAGGTACTCTCCAGGACCCCAAACCCAGTCTGGACCAAGAAAAGTCATCAAACATCATTCTCTTGGGGTCATGGGAAGAAGCAGTTCAGCAAAGAGACTGAAGGTCATGAAGTTAGAATTCAGTATGACAGCACAGGTCACAGACTTGTTCCAATATACCCAGCTCCTGGCAACTTCCCAGACAGAAATTACATTTCTGGGAAGAGCACTCCATACCAGTGAACTCAAAATTGCCACTCAGAGTAGCCATTCTAGCACGTTTCTGTCTATGCTCATACAGCCACACAAGATGTTTCTTTATTTAGTAGATTTCCTAAATCCTTAAGTGTGTGTGTCCAGAACATAATCTCAAAGGTAAAGCCTTATCTTTCATTTCAAAAATTTCTTCAATACCTACTATATGCCCAAATAGGTTGTGAGTCCTCAGATATACCAAGATTAACCGAACTTGATCATTATACCTAAGGGCTCCCAGCCTAATGTGGGAGACACATATACAAAATATAAGAATATAAATTATGCCATGAGTGAAGGATATAAATGCTTTGTGGAAACATGTATCACGAATTCCAGCACTTAGTAATTCTGTGATAATATACAGAAATTATATTTTTATTAATTTAGTAAATTATTTTAAAAAATTAGTATGTATATATACAAGGAAAAATAATGTAAAAATATGAGAGAAAAAAGTTAATCTGCATCATCTCTCTCATTTCTAGGCTTACTCCTCTTCCCAGAGATAATTACAGATCTCAGGTGTGCATTCCAGCAGTTTTCTTCCTGTTTTTTAAAAAATGTATGTATGTGTATGTATGTGATTTACCAATAAGTAATAAATGTAGGATTGAATGTGTTGCTTCTATTTAGAAATTTAAAGTATTCCTCCTCATAAAACATGGGCCAAAGAAAAAAATACTAGAAATATGGCAGTTAAAAAAATATGTGAAACATATACCAGGAATGAAAGAACAGGAATTTTATTAATAAAATAATAATACAAAAATTCACCATACATGTTTTAATATCATAAAATTCACTTAATATATCTAAGAAGAAAATTCATATGACTATCACCATTGATGTTAAAAATAGCTTTTGAGGGGCGCCTGGGTGGCTCAGTGGGTTAAGCCTCTGCCTTCGGCTCGGGTCATGATCCCAAGGTCCTGGGATCGAGCCCCACATTGGGCTCTCTGCTCGGCAGCGAGCCTGCTTTCCCCTCTCTCTGTCTCTGCCTGCCTTTCTGCCTACTTGTGATCTCTCTCTCTGTCAAATGAATAAATAAAATATTTTATAAAAAAAAAATAGCTTTTGACAAAAATCAATGTGGTTTTGTTTTTATTTTTAAGATTTTATTTATTTGTCAGAGAGAGTGAGCACAGGCAGACAGAGTGGCAGGCAGAGGCAGAGGGAGAAGCAGGCTCCCCGCTGAGCAAGGAGCCCGATGTGGGACTCGATCCCAGGACGCTGGGATCATGACCTGAGCCGAAGGCAGCCGCTTAACCAACTAAGCCACCCAGGCGTCCCTCAACATGGTTTTTAAAAAAAACCAGTCAAGGATGTAGGAATTTATGATGTTTCCC
Organism: Taxidea taxus jeffersonii; assembly: GCA_003697995.1. Lineage (NCBI taxonomy): Eukaryota > Metazoa > Chordata > Mammalia > Carnivora > Mustelidae > Taxidea > Taxidea taxus. The sequence goes on along the minus strand of RCUC01129939.1, from coordinate 10,252 downwards.
TAGTGTGATAATGTATTTATGTACTATTGGCACTCAACTGAAGCTGCATATTGATCAAGTATCCAGAGAAACCTGCTGGACTCTTATTATTCTCTGTGGCTGTCTGTGGATTCTCCTGTCATTCCATCTAGGCAATCAAGTCATCTGCAAATAATGACAACTTTTTTCTTCATCTGCAATAGTAAGCCCTTTCATTTTTACTATTGACATATGGTGCTGGTTAAGATCTCCAGCTCAGGAGAGATGTTGCAGCAGACCTCACTGCCAAACAACTAGGGAACATCTCTAAAGTTTTATCATTCAGTGTAAAGGTAGCTAATATCTATTAAGCTAATTTCTATTAAGATGAAGAAGATATATTTGCATCTGTTTTGCTAAGCAGTTATTTTTTCATTAATTACCACTGATATTTTATCATTTAATCTTGCATTATCATTGCAAGAACGCTGGCACTCAAAATACAGATTAAAAAAAACAGTTTTTGCAATGGTACTTTTTCCAAATATATTTGTTATTGATGTAAAAATACACATAAAACAAAATTAGCATTTCAAAGTATATAATCCAGTGATGTTTACTACATTCACAATGTTATGAATGTTAATGTTAATGTTACTACCACCTCTACCTAGTTCCCATTTTTATCATTCTAAAAAAGAAACAAACAAATCCATAACCATTAATCAGTCAGTCTCCATTCTCTCTTCTCCCCAGGCCCTGGAACCCAACAATTTGCCATCTCTATAGATTTACCTATTCTCCACATTTCATATAAACAGGAATACAATATGTGGTCCTTTGTGTCTGGCTTCTTTCAGTTATCATGTTTTTGAGGCTTATGTTATAACATTCATTCAACATTTCACTTGCATAGGTAATTAATATTCACTATGTATATCTATGTGAATACATGTATATACACACACGTACCAAATTTTGTTAATCCATTCATCCACTGATGGACACTTGGATTACTTCCACCTTTTGGTTATTGTGAACAGTGCTGCTGTGAATTCATGTAGAAGTACTGAAGTACCTGCTTTCAGTTTTGTTCAAGATATAGTTGCGAGTGGCACTCCAGGGTCATATGGTAATTCTATATTTAACTTTTTAGAGGAACTGCCAAATTGTTTTCCACAGCAACTGAAACACTTTCCATTCCAGCTATGTTCAGGAAGTCCAATTTCTGCAGTGTTATCCTTAATATTAGTAAATACTGAGCATTTTAGGAAATGCTAAGAGAGAAAATGTTTCTAGTGCCCAAGGACATGTTTTCATAATAATCCAAGGTTCCTGCATTATACAGCACTTGCAATAAATATACATGAACACACACGTGAAATCAAGTCTTTTCTCCCCCTTTGTCTCATATGTTGCTTATTTTTTAGTATTCCATGTAAATCTTTTATCGCTTTTGCATATCTAAGAAATAAGGCTTTAGAATAACGGCGGTTTCAAGCCAAACTATCAAGTGTGATAATTCATCACACTTGTCAGAAACACTACAAAAGACAGGAAAAATAAGGACAGCAAATTTATGCAGTCTAATGCTTTAGAATTCTTACTGAGTCAAATTATATATTACAAGACATTCTGATTTATAAGGAAATAGAACATTCCTATTTACATGAGATTTTATTAATACTTTATGTCTCTGCCAAGACTTTATTAGACCCTAAAAATTATTTTTCCTTCATATAATTCCAAAAAATAATAAAGTCAAATACGATGTACAATGAGATGGGATTTTCTGCACTCACTACAACTACAAGGTCCCTCTCTGAATATCCTAATGTATAACAAATGTGATTTGAAAAGAATGATTTCCCACTTTCACTGCATCCACAGGTGTTTCCTCCTCAACACATGGCCTGAGAGTTTCAAATGAAATTTTTGACAATCTCTGCATTTACAATGTTTCTCTCTTTCGGTGAGATCCCTGTGGTATACGGAGAGGAGTCTTCAGATGAAAGGCTTACAGCTTTCATTGCATCTAGAAGGTTTATTACCTATAGAAGTTCCAGAATGGTCTACTATAATCAAAGCATTCATGGCATTTCTATTTTATATGAGTTCTCTGAATAGACAGGACTAATCAAAAGCTATTTCTCACATTCCTATAGTCATTGCATAGAGAATTTTCCCCTATGCTGAGTTTGCTGATGATTAATCAGAGCTGACTTCCGGAAGAAGGCTTTTTGACATTTGTTGCACCCATAGGGCCTCTCTCCTGTGTGAGTTCTCCGGTGCCCAATGAGAGTTGACAAAGTAGCAAATGCTTTCTTACAATCACAGCATTCATATGGTTTCTCTCCTGTGTGAATTCTCTGGTGTACAGTGAGATAGGATTTAGCTGTAAAGGCTTTATTACAGACATCACATTTGAAAGGCTTCTCACCTGTATGGGTTCTCTGATGTATAATGAGAGTTGACTTACAGGACAGAACCTTTCCACATTCACTGCATCCATGAGATTTCACTGTTGCATGACAATTTTGCAGATGGTTAGTGAGACCTGACTTCTGGATGAAAGCCTGCTGACATTCACTGCAGCCGTATGGTCTTTCTCCTGTGTGAATTCGCTGATGAATCATAAGATGTGCCTTAGTGGAGAAGGCTTTCTCACAATCTGAACATTCATATGGTTTCTCTCCCGTATGAATTCTCTGATGGACAATAAGATGTGCGTTTGATGTGAAAGCTTTATCACATACACTGCATTTGAAGGGCTTCTCGCCCGTATGGGTTCTCTGATGTATAATAAGAGTTGACTTAGAGGACAAAACCTTCCCACATTCACTGCATCCATGAGATTTCCTGACTGCATGCTGAGTTTTCTTATGATTAGTGAGATCTGACTTCTGGATGAAGGCTTGTTGACATTGACTACATCCAAATGGTCTCTCTCCTGTGTGAATTCGCTGATGAATCATGAGCTGAGCCTTTTTTGAGAAGGCTTTTTCACAATCTGAGCATTCATATGGTTTCTCTCCTGTGTGAGTTCTCTGATGCACAGTGAGATGGGTCCGAACCATGAAAGCTTTATCACATACTCTGCATCTGAAAGGTCTCTCTCCTGAATGAGTTCTCTGATGTAAAGTGAGTTTTGACTTCCAAGGAAAAGCTTTCCCGCATTTACTGCATGCATAGGATTTCCCTTCTCTATGACGAGTCTTCTGATGATAGAGGAGTGCTGACTTTGTAATGAAGGCTTTTTGACATCGATTACATCCATATGGTCTCTCTCCTGTGTGAATTCGCTGATGGATTATGAGCTGAGCCTTTTTTGAGAAGCCTTTCTCACAATCTGAGCATTCGTATGGTTTCTCTCCTGTGTGAGTCCTTTGATGCACAGTCAGCTGTGTCTGGACCATGAAGGCTTTATCACATACTCTGCATCTGAAAGGTCTCTCTCCTGAATGAGTTCTCTGATGTAAAGTGAGTTTTGACTTCCAAGGAAAAGCTTTCCTGCATTTACTGCACACATAGGATTTGCCTTCTCTATGATGAGTTTTCTGATGACAGATGAGTGCTGACTTTGTAATGAAGGCTTTTTGACATTGATTGCACCCAAATGGTCTGTCCTCTGTGTGAGTTTGTTGATGAGTTATTAGCTTTAACTTACTGGGAAAGGCGTTCCTACAATCACAGCATTCATGAGATTTCTTTCCTGCACAAGTTCTCTGAAGCATGGTCATGAGTGGTTCATAAGAATTCACTGCACATTTATTGCATCCATATGGTTTCCTACCTAAAGGATTTGGGTCATAATTAGTGAGCTCTGACTTCTGAGTGAAAGCCAATGTACCCACAATAGAATGAGCAAGATAATAAGGAAAGGTCCAGAAAAATATTTTTTTCCATTTACTATAAAAAAACAGTAATGAGACAATCAGTAAAATCTGAGTAAGCTCTGTAGATTGGTAACGGTTCTATATCCATACCAATATTCTGATTTTTTTTCTTTTTTTAGTATTTTGGTTACGTGGAAAAATTAACTTATTTCTAGGAAATACACATTCAAGTATTTAGGTATAAAGAGTTGAGAAAAACAGGATGTGTGTATGTGTGTGAATGGAATAATAGGTGGACAGAATGTGATAATGCAAATGTAGTAAAATATTACCACTTAGGGAAATCTACAAAAAAGAATATGTAAGGGACACCTGGGTGATTCAGCCAGTTAAGCGTCCGCCTTCGGCTCAGGTCATGGTCTCAGGATCCTGGTATCGAGCCCCGTGTCAGGCTCCCAGGGAGCCTGCTTCTCCCTCTGCCCCTCATCCCACTCATTCTCTCTCTTTCAAACAAATGAATACAACCTTTAAAAAAAAGAGTATGTAAGAAATTCGTGTATAATTCTGGGATTTCTCACTAAGTCTAAATTGCTCAGAAATAAACATTTTCAAAGGGAGAAAAATATAAAGGACCTTTGTGTAAAGATATGTAGGAGTATTACTTGTAACAGCCTGAATGTGGAAGGGAGAATTTATGTTCACACAGTGGCACCCTGCACAGTACTCTGGTACTCTTGATCTAGAGCTGGTCACACAGTATACTGACTGTAAAAATTAACAGAGCTGTACCCTTATATCTATATATTTTTGTGTATGTTATACGTCAAAAAATTTTTTACATAAAAAAGTAAGCAAAAATATAGGCAGGAGTCAGGAAATGCTCACATGTAGGAGGAATCTGGATATTATATTAATAGTAACCATTCAAGGTCATAGTGGGAGAGAGATGACATGTCCTGATTTTCACTTTAAGAATGTCATCCTGTGTGTATATGTATCAGTTACCACACTAACAAGGTCTTGAGTATTGTGACATAAATACAATTTTTAGGATTGTGGGCTATGCTTGGGAAAATTGGTAAAGGCCTGCTATGGCATATATCACTTTTTTTGGGGGGGGGGGATTATATTTTAGATCATTCTTTCCTCCAACTCAGAAGACTGTTATTTCCATTTGATGGTTTATTTTTATGTAGTTTTAAAAAGATTTTATTTATTTATTTGACAGAGATCACAAGTATGCAGCGAGGCAGGCAGAGAGAGCAAGGAAGGGAGGCAGGCTCCCCGCTGAGCAGAGAGCCCGAATCGGGGCTCGATCCCAGGACCCTGGGATTATGACCTGAGCCGAAGGCAGAGACTTTAACCCACTGAGCCACTCAGGCGCCCCCATATGATGGTTTAATTATCTTCTACACCCAGGTAATTGTCAGAACCTGATGTCTTTATAAGTGTCCAGGTTTCTATAGTTTCTTTTTGTCTTCATGAATTTTGGGGGTGAGAGGATGGAACAACTAACTTCTATTACGTTTTAAAGATTTTATTATTATTATTTATTTATTTGACAGACAGAGATCACAAGCAGACAGAGAGGCAGGCAGAGAGAGGAGGAAGCAGGCTCCCCGCTGAGCAGAGAGCCCGATGCAGGGCTCGATCCCAGGACCCTGGGATCATGACCTGAGCCGAAGGCAGAGGCCCTAAACCACTGAGCCACCCAGGCGCCCCTCTATTACTTTTTTAAAATAAATAAATAAATAAATAAATAAATAAATAAATAAAAAATAATAAGCATCGGGCTCTCTGCTCAGCAGGGAGCCTGCTTCTTCCTCTCTCCCTGCCTGCCTCTCTGACTACTTGTGATCTCTGTCTGTCAAATAAATAAAATCTTTGAAAAAAAAAATAAAAAAAGACCAAGAAATCTGGCTATTACGTGGAGAACAGAGAGAAGCAAGAGTAAAGAAGTGAGAGCATTCTCAAGAAAACTGTAATAGTTTTGGCAAGAGACAATGGATGTTGGGGCTTGGGTGAAACAATAGTTACAGGAAGGAGTAGAGGACCTCCAGATACAATGAGAAAGTACAGACTACACTCGTGGTGGACTGTATTTGTGGTGTGAGTGAGAAGAGGAAGAGTGACATGACGTCTGAAGTAGTTATTAGATCTCCAAGTGCAGAAATGAAATACATAGGCGAATGTGTATGGATAAAAGAAGAAAGTCTGGGCTGGAGACGGAAATTTGGGGCTCATCAGCAAATAAATAGTATTCTTAAGGCCATGAAAATGAGTGAAACCACACTAGGAACAAATGATAGAAATAGGTAAGGACGAAGCTTCATGCTCTCTGACTCTGGAGACTTTTGAAGATGCCCAGAGAATGGACAAAGTCCATCCATCAGGTGCAGACAATGACCAAAGAAAGATGCCAACATAAGTCTTGAACAACTATCTGGTAGAGGCAGGTTAGAATGAAGAATCTCGGCTTCTCATTCAAAGATAAGCAGAGTTAACCTCGCTTACTGATTCTTTTTTTTTTTTTTTTTTTAAGATTTATTTGACAGAGAGAGATACAGTGAGAGAGGGAACACAAGCATGGGGAGTGGGAGAGGGGGAAGCAGGCCTCCCACCAAGCACGGAGCCCGGTGCAGGGCTGGGATCAGGACGCTGGGATCAGGACGCGAGTCGAAGGCAGAGGTCCAATCGACTGAGCAACCCAGGCGCCTCTCTTACTGATTCTTTTCTAATTCTTCATGCAACAGACAACAAGCTCTAATATATTTAGACACCACCACTGTGGTCAACATTCCCACCTTCTAGCTTGTTTTGATACATGCAGAGATGGCCCACTGACGTCCCAAAACCTGAACCTAGGATGAAAGGCTTCTGTGTTTGAACTAAAATTGTTACATCCCTTAACCAGGTAAAAGGGATGAAAATAAGAGCTGCTGAGAAAACAGGAAGGGGCACTGCCAGAGAGAAAACAGAAGAGGAGGAGGAGATTTGGAAGCTGTACAGGAAACATTCTACCAAACATAAATCAATCCAAAGAGAGAAAAAGAGGGGCACGTCTCCCTGAAACACCAGGCAAATGAGAGCCTCATTAATGATTTAGGTGTCTGTAAGGACCTCTAAAGTCTGAGCCTTGTTAAAATGCGTTTGGAAGGGGTCATCCCCTCATGGTCGACTACGTTACTTTCAAAGTCTCACACCTTCTTGTACTCAGTTGCTCACTTACCTGAAAAGTACTGACATTGCATTTCATCTTCTACACTCCATGACTCTTCTCTATGCTCGAAATTAAGGATCATATCTGGCTTGGCAGCTGGATAGCCTGTTCGTGGGAAATGACAAAGACTTGGACACTTACAATTGGACTTGGTGGGAGCTATCTAGGAAAAGCACAAAAGTCTCAGGAATTGACACAGTTTCACCTTGACAGATCAAGTATCTATCGAAGGTGAGAGCACACAAATTCTACCTGGGGACAGAAGAAAGACTAAGAATCTATTGCCTATAAACTGAACTCCAGTATCCTGAAGCTCTTTGGAAGCCAGGGCAACTGAAAAAGGAAAGGCCATTGTCTGTGACACTTTGAATGGCATATAGCAGTCATCTTGAACTACTGTCACAGACTGCTAGAATTCCTCAGCATCATACCCAGATATAGACTCTTCTGAGCAGAACCTAGTAGCTGCCACTCTTCCCAAGGCAGCCGCTTAACCGACTGAGCCAGCCTGGCGCCCCTACATCATAACATTCTTATGTATCTATTCACCTGCATTCCTTTAGCAAATTCAGTGGTCTACATTTCATCATTCTACCTTTGCCCTAATGTTGATTGTATGGCTTATTCTTCCTCCAATTCTGAATTTAGGAAAGTTTGTATGTTTCCACTTGTTATTTTTATAAGCCTCTGCAAATCCATGATGACAAGGGCAAGAAACAAAAACCCACCAGGGCCTTGGTCATTTTCTTCTGTTCTTTAGGAATCATAAGCATTTTTAGTCTAGTCTTTTCTGGTTCTGAACATCTGACAAGAGAGCTCTGATTAAGAATAAAGGAGACAAGGGGCACCTGGGTGGCTCAGATGTTAAGCCTCTGCCTTTGCTCAGGTCATGATCCCAGGACCCACATTGAGCCCCACATGGAACCTTACAGGGAGCCCCAAATTGCATCCTGCTCAGCGGGAAGTCTGTTTCTCCCTCTCCCACTCCCCCTGCTTGTGCCACTCTCGCTGTATCTCTGTCAAATAAATATCTTTAAAAAAAAAAAAAGAATAAAGGAGACATTGAGGGGCACCTGGGTGGCTCAGTGGGTTAAAGCCTCTGCCTTCAGCTCAGGTCATGATCTCAGGGTCCTGGGATCGAGCCCCACATCGGGCTCTCTGCTCAGCGGGGAGCCTGCTTCCCCCTCTCTCTCTGCCTGCCTCTCTGCCTACTTGTGATCTCTGTCTGTCAAATAAATAAATAAATAAAAATTAAAAAAAAAAAAAAGGAGACATTGAAATGGCAGACTAACTTTTAGAGTTTTTTAAAAATATTCTTTTTTAAAAAAATATTTATTTGACAGAAACAGAAATCACAAGTGGGTACATAGGCAGGCAGAGGCTTAACCCACTGAGCCACCCAGGCACCCCAGCTTTTACAGTTTTGACAATTACTCAACACCCTTCTTTTCATGAAGGATGAATTCCTTTTTTTAGAGAGAGCATGTGAGTGCAGGGGGTTGGGGTGGTGGGTGGGGAGGAGAGAGAATCCCAAGCAGGCTCTGCACTCAGTGTGGAGCCCAACACAGGGTTCAGTCCCACGACCCTGATATCATGATCCAAGGCAGAATCAAGAGTTGGATGCTCAAGTGACTGAGCCACCCAGGCGCCCCCCCAAAGGATGAATTCTTAAAAGCACAAAGCTGGGGTTAGAAAACGGAGCCCTCAGCAGACTAATCAGCCCTCACACCAGCTAAGAATTTCTAGTCTGCCTTCAACCCTAAAACATAAATACAGAGAAAGCCAAACCTGGAGTAACTGCTCCCCTATACAGAACTAGAACTAGGCAACTTGTTATGGGACAGCTGATTCTGGACTTCTTCCCTGAGGTCTGGCAGGTTCTAAAATCTAGTGACCCAAGTTCTAGACTGGAAATCAAGACGAAAGTAGGTGGAATCTGTAAATCTGTACAGACTGTGTTGTCTATTCTACAGTATGTAACTCAAATTTCTTTCCGCTGAAATCATCATCCCATTCATAACAATAATATTGCAAAATTGCTTGCTTAGTCTTCAAGGCACTGCATGGCAGACATTGTTCTAGAAGTTTTCTGTTCGTGGTGGCAGAGCTGTTAAGAGGAGGCCAGGACAAAACACTCCACAGAACACAGACTACCAAAGTTTTTTCTGGGGACCAGGAGCAGAAGGGATGGGATAAAGGGAACAGTAAAGCTCAGTAGGACCCACAAATTCCCCTCCCAAGGTCCCAATATAGGGTCCATTTACCCCACAGAGCAGGAGGAATGAGGGCAAATGCCTTCCACACAACAAGAGCTCTCTAGAGCCATCTCTTGCTGCAGCCACACAGCAGGAAAGACCTACCAAGATCTGACCTTGTCCAAGCTGAGCCACGGGATGAGCTTGGAATCGGCCCAAAGAAAACCAATTCCCTCACATGCTGCATACAGAAGCCCCAGTCATCTTTAATAGGGTCTGACAGGCACCCTCTTTAACAGCTACTTGGACCCAGGCAGAATTTGCATATGAAGAAAAACAAAGGCAGATGGACTGCGTGCCCCAGAACCCCTGTGGCAGCCAAAGACAATATATCCCAAACCGCACCTTCCAGAAAACTGTGACTCAGCACAGGTGCCTCAGTTCCCAGAAATGCCAGAGGGACCAGAAAGAGACGAAACTACACTCCCCAACTTCAGCTGGGCTTGGGTGTCCTCCTCATGGGGTCTGGTCCTCACTGATGGAAATTATCTCCTTCTGACCTCTTCCTGGAAGGCTGAACAACCTAGGGTTGGGGCTCCAGCGACTAGACTGGCCTCATCTACCCCTTTGCTCATGTGGAGAGAAACCCCACAGTAATTTTTATAATCCATTTACTACAACCTTCTCAAGCAGACAGAATATTTAGAATAGCTGTTTTGACATCATTTTCTGTTAATTCTGTCACCCAGGTCAATCCTGGGTCTCTATTGACTTTTTGTCATGTTTATACGTCCTAATCTTGTTTTTTGCACACCTGGGTAAGTTTTGACTAGATGCCAGACATTGTGATTTCCACACTGTTGGTATTCTTGGTCGATGCACTGCTTTCTCTTCTTTAAACACTACAGGGCGTAGGTCTGGGAGGCAGTTAAACTGCTTGTAAAGTTTGGTTTTGTAGCAGCTTGCATCTATCCTTTGTCAGGAGGGCTCAGAGCAGCCATTACTCTAGAGCCAATCTGAGTGACCCACTGAGGCACTATTTT
>RCUC01129938.1:0-26374 GCA_003697995.1 Taxidea taxus jeffersonii | reverse complement strand
CTCATGCATATGCTGTCTCTCTCTCCCTCTCACAAAAATAAATAAAATCCTCAAAAAAAAAGAAAGAAAGAAAAATAATCTAGCTAGCCAGAGAATATAGCCCTGGGGTGGGAAATAGGAAAGTTTAGTGCATAGTCTAAGGGGGCATAGGGCTCCCAATTCTTATTCCAGAAAGATGAGAATGAGCAAGTCCAACCATGTGGCCAGAGCCTGGTGACAAGTCATTCAGATCCACAGAAAACAGGCAAAGAGGAGTCACCAGCCAGATTTTCATTTCATCTCTATTTTCTTCTTAGTACTTACTGCCTCTGAAATTATCTAGTTTACTTATTTGTTCATTTAGCATTTGTCTTTCCCAGTAGAATGAGGGAAGATGTTTGTCTCATGACTCTGTTCCCCGTTCCTGGAAGAGTGCGTGGCACAAGGTAGACGCTCACTATTCACTCGTTGAATGAATGTTATTCCAACTCCATGCCTCCATAAGAAGTATCTCTGAACTTTCTACTTACAGGGCTTGGGTTTCTCCAGGTAAATCAAAGGGAAACTCAGAGCCACCAACAAAGTGTCTAGCTCCATATCAACTCCCGTTCATTTCTTCCAGCGGGAGAGTGATGCATTGTATTGGGGGGATAGGAGCTGCTGGTACTATGGTGCATTGGTCCATTTAGATCTGCTGGAAAGCTGAGGAGTAATTATAGATGCAAACCTGCTGCCTTCAACTGTAAAAACTTCACACTGAGTTAATAAAGACTTGGGCTCTTAGCTTCATGTTTTTGCATCTTAACACATGAAGGCATTTTGCAAGGGGTTGAGTGAACATAATTATCAATTTCCACATGCATATTACCATTCAGCTGGGGTCAGGCAAATTCTTCCTAAACACAGACTGTTGACAATGGCAACGAGCGCTTGTGCTCACTTCTCTCGTCTACCATGTGCAAATTTGTGTCATTTTCTTTTGACTCCATTTTATTGATTTCCATGTAAATCTCTGATGAATGCAAAACATCAAAGCTGCTCCCCAGATGAATCCAGTTGGGGATGGGGGGACAGAATGAAATTTGACTTTGCTTTCTCTAGAGGAAATTAGAGACATATCCTGGTTGCAGGGGGCAGTGTATAAATTGGCAGAGAATGACTGGGGGCAATGTAGAGTTGGCTTATTTATTATTTATTTTATTAATTAAAAAAATATTTATTATTTATATTGTTTATTTATTTATATTGTTTACTTATATTATTGTTTATTCTTATTTTATAAGAAATTTAGACAAAGTTTGGGGCATGGGGTGGTATAAAATATTGAATGAAAGAGGGATATTTTGTTTTGGAGATATAATGTGTACTAAATTATGTATATAAAATAGGGGGAGCCTGGGTGGCTCAGACGGTTAGGCGTCTGACTCTTGATTTCAGCCCAGGCTGTGGTCTTGGGGTTGTGAGATCAAACCCCACATCAGGGTCTGCGCTTAGCAGGGAGTCTGCTCAAGATTCTCTTTTTCCCTCTTCCTCTGCCCCTCTCCACCATTCGTGCTCTCTCTCTAAAATAAGTAAATCAATCTTTTAAATCTTTTAAAAAATGAATTTGGATAAATGGCTTATAAAGTTGTAATTAGGGGCACCTGGGTGGCTCAGTGGGTTAAGCCTCTGCCTTCGGCTCTGGTCATGGTCTCAGGGTCCTGGGATCAAGCCCCACATCAGGCTTTCTGCTCAGTGGGGAACCTGCTTCCTCCTCTCTCTCTGCCTGCCTCTCTGCCTACTTGTGATCTCTGTCTATCAAATAAATAAATAAAATCTTTTAAAAAGTTGTAATTATATGGTTATATATATTTGGAAATAGTCTGGTGTAAAAATCAAATGGACTAAGATAGGAGCGTTAGGACATGGGTTGAACTGTAAGGTAAAAAAAGAGGTGGTTGATTATGTTTCTGTGATAGCAGTAATGAGGTGAGCCAAGAACACAGGTGGAATCCAGCCGAGTGGAGGGGAGGGTTCTAAGGATGAACACAGGCAAAACTCCAAGTGGCCTGGCTCTGAGATGCTCTTCCCCTAGGCCAGTGCCTGTGTGATGAAGAAAGCCACATGCCTGGAAGACAGAGTAATTGGGGCAGAAGGACCCAGGTCTAACAGCACTGATTTGGAAGAAGGTCTGAGGTGCCATCAAAAGGAGGCAATTCTCCTTCCTTCTGTCCATTCCTGCTGATCCACCTCCAATGTCTAGAGCCCCTTACTGGACTGCAGGGTGTAGTGTGGCTTCCTTCCTCGAGGTAGGGTGTCCATAGGCATCAGAGCAAGTTGGCCTGCTTTGAACCCCATTTCCATCACTTCTACCTCTGTGCCTTTGGGCACGTGACTTTCTGACATTTTTTTTTACCTTGTCTGCAAAATGAGCCCACCTCTGGGGTGTGACCGTTGCGTGGTTTGCACAGAGCTGGCATGCAGCAAGCACTCCTCAAACATTCTTTACTGTGATCTTGAATACAGTCAAGAGAGGACTAGCCTGCACCCAGTGTAAGGCTGGGTGTCAGTAAGAGCGGATCCCCTTCCTGAAAGTGTCTCGTGTTCTGCCAGCACCTCTCAGTCTTTCCCCGTCATTCCCTCCTGGGTGGTTCGACGTAGCTTCTCCTTCAATTCCAAAAACAAGCAAGCAAGCAGATGCTTACAGTGAGAGGGGGTGTCACAATGGTTCTGGAAACTTCAACCCTTTATAACTGTGCATGGCACGTCAAATATGTCCTGTAGGGGGAGCCATTCCCTTTCCCTCTCCCCTTAAAACGGGCCCGTTAAATGAGACCTGTCTGTCATCTCAAAGGGATCAAATAGATACGGGTTGCCTTTTGAAGGGGTGAGAGTCTTATATCTGATTTATGAGATGTGAGGATTAGAACATAAATGGGACCAGGCTTCTCTGCTGGAAAGAATTAATGCGTCAAGGCACTGGACCCCTCTTATCTCTTCTCTCTACTCTTGGTGGGAGTGAAGAAATCTATGGTATTTCTCAGGTAGCTGGTTGGGCAGTGACCAGCCAGACCCAAATCCTTAAAACAACCATTTCTTATTTTTTATAAGCCTGTGGGCCATCTGGGTAGTTTTCCAGCTTGGGTGGGCTCATTCATACATCCTCGGTCAACGGGAGGGTTCGCTGTGCGTGGACTGGTCTAGGATTGCACCAGCTCGTAAGTTGCTCCATGTGTCTCTCATCTTCCTGCCACGGAGCCCAGGTTCATGGCTGCAGTGGCGACAAAGATCTAAGAGTGAGTAAACCTAGTTGTACAAAAGGACAAGAAGGGACCCACACGTGCTTTCAAGTCTCTGATTGCACGAGGCTTGCTATATATAGTCTTATCTTACAAGTCACCCATCTGAACCAGGGAACTACAAAATTATACACCAAGTATATAGGTGCCTCCTTAGCCCAATAGGTAGCGCGTCACTCTCATAAGCAAAGCATGTGCATGCAGGCAGGCCGTGCGTGGGGGGGGCATGCCTGCAGTCAGTCTCCCCAGTCCCAAAGGCTGCAACATGAGGGTTGAGGTGTATACAGTGGGCACAGGTGAGAACAGTCTTACGTGGGAGCCTCGGAAAGCTTTATGAGCAAAAAGATTCTTGAGCTAAGTTTTAGAAGATGGGCATGTATTCTTTAAGAGGTGGAAGGGCAGTCCAGGAAGAGAGCATAGCTCACCCCTGAGCTCAGAGACCTAACCCAGCTTGGTGCATTGGAGGAATTGGGAGAAGCTTTGCAGAATAAGTTAAGTTCAAAGGTGGGGTAATGAAAACAGAAGTCCAAGAGGTTGGGCTAAACAGCTTAGGTTTTATCTTACAGTCTCCTGGTAACCACCAGAGGTTTTGTATACTGTTGAATACTAGGATCTGCTTTCCTTTGGAAAAATAACCTTGTCCAGAGGGGAGGAAGAGCCTTACACCCACCTGATCTCTAAGTCCAGAAACCTTTGTTGCCGAGTAATGCTCACCCACCTCACTGGGTTTAGCCCTGTTGTTCCTCTCAGGAGCACAGCTAAGTGCTTCTAATTCACAAACCCGGGAGAGTCCTTAGGCAAGGACACATCCAGACTCTGGCCACCAAAAAAAAAAAAAAAAAAAAAAAAGGAAGGAAGGAAAGAAGGAGAAAGAAAGAAAGAAAGAAGGAAAGAAAAGGAAAGAAAATAACACCAGAAATAATGGCTAGAATAAGAAGCAAGGAGGCCTGGTTTGCATTTTCATCCTGAAGTACCTATAATTACACTGGAAAGAAATGATTTATTTAATCCATGTTATTTCATACAAGATCGCTAGCAGTATTCAGTCGTATCTTTATTACTCCTGTGCATGCTACCCATGTAACGGTTGGGAGTAACAATGAGGCTTTACTTATCTTCAGGAAGCCAGCCCATTCTTTTGGTGAAGGAAAAATGGCCCCATCCCCAGGTTGCCATAGACACTGGGGAAGGCTGTCACCGAGCTACAGCACACCTATTTCCTGGTGACAAGCAGAATTAGAGGTATTGAGGAATCAAAGGGAAAACTAGCCTGATGAAACAAAGGTCCCTTCAGCTTATCCTGACATGCTTCTTTGCAAAAGCAGCCTCCCAGTGCCCTTTTCCCTCTCCCCTCCTCCCTGAAGCCAGGCAAATGGATTTGCATCTTAAGGATGGAGACAGTAACCTCCACACAGGGCTCAAATTCATGTACAGAGCAAAGACCTTCCATAAGCTGTGTGAGTGGCTTCCCCTGGTTCCGACCTTCTTGACCTACTACCTACAAACCCTAAAAGGTCCATCCCCTGCAAATTCTCCTAATTCCTCCATCACTGCTACCACCCACTGTCCTCCTTTGAGTTTATAAATATGCAACCCATTTCCCACCTACCCTGTCCCCTTCCTAAATTCTCTCCCTCTTGCCCTTTGTGTGGCTGGCTCCTTCTCGTTCCCCAGGTCTCAGTTTGAAGGTCACTTTCCCCAGAGGACATGCCTGACCATTGTATCTGAAATAGCTCCTCCACCCCACTTATTCCCTATCCCATCATCTTGGTTCTTGCCTGGTAATTTCCCCAACCTACAATTATCTTTTATTTACTGTTTGCTTATTTATGGCTGGTCGCCCCCACTAGGGTGCAAGCTGCATAAAGGCAGGTGCCCAAAAGATGCATGTGCTTATCTTTGCTTGGTTTCTTCCTAAAGCAGACACTTGAGGCAAGAATTCAAGTGCATGCAGCTTAATTGGGAGGCGAAGGGAGAGACCAGAGTGAGACGAGGAAGGCAAAGCAGCCACTGAAGGGATGTGATAACAAGTTTCCATCAACAAGGGGGTTTACAAACGACAGAAGCTTATTTGTCACATTTCTGAATGCCAGAAGGCTGAGATCAGGGTACCAGGCTGGTCAGGCTCTGGTGAGAGCCCCCGTCCAGGCTGCAGATGGTTAATGTCTCCTTGTGTCTTTCATGGCAGGACAGGGAAGGGAGCTCTCTGGGGTCTCTTTACTCAGGGGACTAATCCCATTCAGGAAGCCTCCACCCTCCTGACCTAATCACCTCCCAAAGCCCCCCAAATTCCATAACATTGGAAATTAACTTTTAACATATCAATTTTGGGGGGATAGGACTATTCAGTCTACAGCTGGTGTGTTAGAGAATGAGCTACCTTTGGAGAAACGGGGAGTATAATCCCTCTAGGAAACTCCTAGAGCCAGTGAGGAACACACAACTCAGACTTGACCTACCTGAGGGGTCGCAGAGCTGGTGTAGTCACACACCAGGTCCCCCTGGTCATGGAGGGGCTGTTCCTAGTGAGCGGGAAGTTTCCTGGTAAGCAAATAAGTAATGGATTATGTACTAGAAGTAAGAATTGTCTTTGGAGAGCTTTGTAGGGAAGAGACAATGTGGTTATCACCAGAAGATGCCTACAACATAAAGGTGAGGGTAGGATGCTTGGGTGAGGCCAACTTGACAGGAGAGGTGCTGTGTTTTTAAAGTTGAGGTGCCAGTTACCTACAAGGAGTACACACCTTGATGGCACCACCCAATGAACATGTACGTCTGTTTACATCTGTATAATTACCACCCAGATCAAGATAGATATAGGATGTTCCCATCTTTCCAGAAAGTTTTCTCTTGCCCCTTTCCAGTCAGTAGCTCCTCCTTATCCCCAAGAAATAACTCTCCTGATCTTTATCACCAAAAATCCAATTTTAAGATTTTATTTATTTATTTGACAGACAGAGATCACAAGTAGGCAGAGAGACAGGCAGAGAGAGAGGAGGAAGCAGGCTCCCCGTGGAGCAGAGAGCTTGATATGGGGCTCGATCCCAGGACCCTGGGATCATGACCTGAGCTGAAGGCAGAGGCTTTAACCCACTGAGCCACCCAGGCACCCCCAAAAATCCAATTTTAAAGTAACATATTTTTAACATACAGAAGGCATAAGTGCTTGTTGTAGAAAATTCATACAATAAAAAAAAATTGAATGCAATAAGTTAAATCACCCATAATCTTAGAATCCAGAAGTAGCCACCTTGAACGTTTTCATCTACTCCTTATTGGTGCTGCATTTTTTAATTTAACTGGAGCTCATACTGTGTATTCAGTTTTATATTCTGGTTTTTAAAAATTAATCATCAGGACATAAGCATTTTCCAGGCTAATTACAAACTCTTTGTAAACATCATTTTACATGGCTTCAAATATTCCATTGAGGAATTTAGCAAAAAGTACTTGCCAGTTCCACACCTCTTAGCTATTTTTGTTTTTATCCCCCACTGTTTTGCAGTAATGAATGCCTTTTTCCATAAAGTTGTCTGGCCCTCAGATTGTTTTATTAGAATAGAGGTGAAAGTACAGAGCTAAAATAATACGTATTCTTCTAGCCCTTGTTAAATATAGACAATCCCCAACTGACCATGGTCCAACTTAAAATTTCTTGACTTTACAATGGTGTGAAAGCAGTACACATTCAGTAAAAACTGTACTCGGAATTTTGAATGTGGATCTTTTCCGGGGCAAGTGATACGCAATCCTCCCTTAGGATGCTAGTTAGGGGACAGTAGGCACAGCTTTACATCAGCCACAATCATGAGAGTCAACAGTCAACACATTGACAGCCATTGTGATTTTCAGTATGGAACTCAATACAGTCCGTGAGATATTCAACACTTTGTTATAAGATAGGCTTTGTGTTGGATGACTTTGGCCAACTGCAGGCTAATGTAAGTGATCAGAGCACCTGTAAGGTGGTCTAGGCTAAGCAATGATGTTCAGTAGGTTAGGTATATTATGTGCATTTTCAACTTAGAGTATTTTCAGCCTACTATGGGCTTGTAAAGGTATAGCCCAATTGTAAGCTGAGAAAGATCTGTATTCTCAAACAGCTTTCCGGAACAGATCGATTTATGCTCGTAGCATCTGGGTACACAAAGGGTACTCACTGGGCATCCCACTCACCAGCATTAAGCCCCACCATTTTTTGTTTTTCTTTTTTGAAACTTGAAGTACTATCTGGAAAAGCTCAGGAGAGCTTTCCAAAAGAAAGCTCTGTTTAGTGTCCTCTCGAAGGAACAATGCTGGCTTGTTTTTCCTCTCATATTCTATAATGTTGAGATATTCTGAATAGGTGACCTCAGAAATCACTTCGGTTCAACATCTGGTGCCATCAGTGAACAATGCATAGGGAGGACAGACAAGGGACTTCTGTGGGCTGCCTTGGAGCAGGATCACAGATGGCCTCCCATTACATAACCTCCTTCAGAAGAGTACATTCTGTTCACCTCTCATTTCATCATGGGCATGGGAAAGGAAGAAGTTGACAGGCCCAGTCTGTGACTTGGACAGCTTCTGAGGGTGCCTTTGTGAGGGTGGGACGGCATGAGAGCTGTTAATTATAGTGCACAGTACAGCTGAGAAACATAATGATCAGGACCAACCTAACATTTAGGTCAGACTCGATAATGGCCTTTGAAGGCATTTTCTGCTATTTAAAATCACCCTCCCATCTCCAGGAAATCCGGCCTCTTGCACTGGAATAAAAGGCCAGGGTATGTGTGTGCATGTTCTCTGTGGGGCAATTCCATACTTGTTTCTAGGAAAGCTACTCCAATGAAAATTCCTTACAATGAACAGGAAAACTCACTTCTCCTAGACTTTCTAAAAGCCCAAGAGAGTAATTCTAGTGATGGCTGTGTCCAGAAGCAAGAGGATCATGGGAACAGGTAGTCTTCCTTCGAAGCCCATGTTGGAAGTACTACTTCCTTGCCTAAGGTTAGATAACCCTGGGCTTATGCCCGTTCACCACGGTTTCCCTCCCCAGTTCCCTTTTAAGTGCCTTTGGATCACATGACAATCACCATCGCTTTTATTCTCAAATCCATCATACGTACAACAATGGCCACACAGTGATTTCCATAGAGGCAGCCTTTCCCTACCTAAGAAAAAAGAAAGCAGAAAAGTGCTTTGTGTGTAACTACGGTACATGGCTGGTGAGGCTGTATGTACTCTGAGTTTCCTGAACCCAGACATTCTGGATTCTTTGGTGTTTATTCTGTGATTGGCTATTTATAATGCATGCCCACCACCATGCCCCTCAACGAAAACGATTTCCATTTCCATGGATCTTAGGCTGGGACTAAAAAGGCAGAGACCAGCCTGGATGCTGGTCTCTGCAGGTAGCCTGGATCTACCCACAGGTTGGCTGGTGCTTTCCTTCTCCCACTGCCCCCATGTTGCTGGGTGAGCTGCCCACCTTGCAGCCATGCCATGAGCCCAGGGACTGGGCAACAAGTGGCTATCTTTGTCATTTCTTCTAAAGGTCCAGCCACCTTCTTGAGACACTGAACATGTAGGGTGCCAGTCCCCGATACAGTCGGAACCCCAAACCAACCATTTCTAGACTTGGGAACCCTCCTGTTGATCGTGAAACCCTTGATTGAATGTACTCAAAAACACGACCCCCCCCCCATTCACATACTCTCTTAATAGGTTTTGAGACTAAAAATCTGAAGGGCTATGGTGGCTTTTGTTCAAATACATACAAGCCAAAGCACACAAAGGTCAGGCTGCCTTCTTTAAATGGGGGTGGAGAGAAAAGATGAAATAGAAAACAAAATACAGATGAACTCTATCCTTTCTGATTCTGTCCCGCCCCAGCCTTATGCACACAGGCACACACACACTCACAAACACACACCCAATCTCAACAAATTATCCTGCCATACTTGTATGTTCTCTTGCTTAACTCCCTAGTTCTCCTTCAAACCCCTAGTTCAGAGTCTCATTCTCTGGGACACCTTATTTGTCCAACTCCGCCACTTCGAAACAAGTCACCTGTTTCTTCTGCTGACCTTGTTACACCTGCCTCACTGAACCCATAACACCAGATTAGATTTCCAGTTTCTATAAATTATGATTGACCTGGGCAAGCACCATGTTCCCCCATATTTGCCTCCCCGGGGTTTAACTCAGTGTCAAGCACATAGTAGGTGCTCATTAAATGTTTTTAAAATCATCTTAGGGACGCCTGGGTGGCTCTGTTGGTTGGGCGGCTGCCTTCGGCTCGGGTCATGATCCCAGCGTCCTGGAATGGAGTCCCGCATCGGGCTCCTTGCTCAGCAGGGAGCCTGCTTCTCCCTTTGCCTCTGCCTTCCACTCTGTCTGCCTGTGCTCACTCTCTCTGACAAATAAATAAATACAATCTTTAAAAAAATTATCTTAAATGTTATTATAACTCTGACTCCTAATTTATATTAAGTAATATACTTAACAATATTAAGTATTAATATACTTAACAGTATTAATATACTTAACAATGAGCACTTATAGTGTGTTAGGCCCTCTTCTAAGTCTCTTTTATACTCACTAAATCCTTACTAGTCTGGGAGGTAATATTATTACCCTCCATTTTACAAAGAAGAAACAGAGGCCCAAAGAGGTTCAGCCACTTATCCAAAGCCACACAGATAGTAGTGGTGGAGTTGGGATTTTAGTCTAAGTCCTCTGGCTCTGAGTACAGTCCGTGAGTTTATCTTCCTATTTTATATCGTCCCCTAAATAATCACACAGCACTATGAATTAAGACCAAAGGGTTCAGTCACAGAAAAAGTAGTGATGAAATGATTTCAAATGGACCTAAGAAGAATGCTCCCTTTCCACCATCACTAATATTTAAGCCAATGTATGTTCATTCATTTGTTCCTTTGTTCCCTCTGCAAATATGTACTGACTGATGACTTTGTTCCAGGGGCAGTTTTAGGAATTAGCTTTCAGTAGTGAACAGAAAAGGATACAGCCTCTACCTCCAAAACCTTAGAATCTAAATTCATTTCAATTTAGCTCTCCTTCAACAAACATCTCCAGAGAATCCCAAGATTATGGTGGTTCTAGGGATACAGAAAGGAACCAGGAAGAGTCTGAGATCCCTCAAGAACTCATATGTGGTAGGGGAGATAGACATGACTCCCTTAATTAAATGGGAAGAGGTAAAAAAGATCAGAACAGAAACCTGTGTGGGGAAGACCGAGGCCAACTCCAGGCCTCTATGGAGGGCTTCCTGGAGGAGACAAGACTGTACCTGAATCTTGAGAGAGCCACAGATGTTGGCCAGCTGAAGACAGCTGGGACAGCTCCAGCACAGGCAAGCAGGCTGGCATTGCTAGAGCCAAGTGAGAAGCAGTCACAGGAGATAAGGTTGGAGAACATGGGGAACACAGGCAAGAGAACATGCTGGAATGATAAAGAAAATGTTTCCAGAAGACCTGTGAGAACTTCCACTTTCTACATCCTGTTCAGCAGCAACAGAATGGAAACAAACTGGTCTTTGTGATGAAGAGGGGAGCTTCTTTCTCAGGCGACTGTGTAAAACATGGGTCTCAGAAGATAGCTATCATATGGACAGTTACTAGATTTCCTTACTTCCAAGTAAGTCACTGGGCTGGACTCCTACTTCATATGAGAAGGAAACTGCCCTTAAACAAGATGGAAATTCAGATTACTGCATAACCGACAGAAAATAATGTCAAGGGAGAGAACAATGAGTAAAGACAGACCTGAGAAGAATAATGAAGGGGCATTAATGGATGGTTTACGATGCACAGCATTTTGTTAATGTTAAGCTTTCCCAGGTGTATCATATAAGTCACAGAACGAGGTGATGGACGGAAGCTTTATTTTCCCTTGTTTGAAACAACGAGCCCCTATGAACTCAATAAAAATATAGGGGCTTGGGAACATAGGGAGTTGATTTACCAGGTCATAAAATTGATCATAGAGATTATGTTCCACCATATAACAACAAAAACCATTTCTGTTTGTTTGCTACTTCAAAGATTACTGAGACCTTTCACGAGGCATTATTACATGTGATCTTATCTCAGCCATGGGAAGTGGAAAATTATATCATTCCCATTTTATATGATGAAGAATGACATAGATGAATCTTGGTCAAGATCTTTCAACCAGTAAGGAGCCAAACTGGAATTCACACTCAGGTGTACTGACTTGAAAATGGATTCATTTGGCCTGTATAACCCTCTCTTTGTCCACACCCCTTTCTGAAGGTGTGTTAGGACCCCTCCATTCTTCTGGTCCCAAGTCACACTTAACCATCAACCTTGATAAAATCTCTTCCACACCGTTGAAGTTCATATAGTTGGGGTCGTCGGAATTCTAGTAACATTGTTTTCTACTTCTCAGCCAGTGAGCTTCCCTAGAAGAAATAGCTTGTTGTCTCAAAAGTAATAGTGTAATGAAAAGTCCTCTTATGGGCATCCTTGGTACTGTCTGTTCTTGCCTTTGGGTGAGTTAATAATTCTCAAGAAGCAAAGCCTTGCCTGAAGACTGGAGGTGGGTAAGGTAAAGTCTCTTGTCCAACCTGGTTTTATTTTATTTATGGAATGCGTTGTTTTGAGCCATTTCTTTTTCTTTTTTAACTTTATATTTTGAAATAGTTACAGATTCACCGAAAGTTGCAAAAATAGTAGAGTTCCATGTTCCCTTCACCCAGCAGGAACACATAACACCTTGACAATGCAACATCACGGCAGAGCAGTTTTAAGTATTTTTTTTCTGCAAATTGGTTACAAAAACGAAAACAAAACGAGCGGGCAGACATCAGCAACAAATCTAGGAGAACTAACATAGAAGTTAGAATTTTGGTCTTTCTCCAAAACTTGGAAGACCTACAATGTGCCTCTGCGGGGACACTCCTGGTGCCATCAGTGGTTGCCCCTTGTCAACTGGCAAGGGTCCTCTTGGTCTTAGAAGCTCCATTCAGCTGCATTACCTGCCCGGCCTCTAGAGGGAGTCAAGTTTTAAGTGCACAGAAGGGGAAGTTTTGAATGACCTTGGGGTATCTCTCCAGCATTTCCCTTAAGGCATGGAATTATATGGTTTTAGACCCACACATAACCGCTTCAGGCGAGAACATCTCGGAAATCAGGGTTCTTAAACTGGGCTCCACAGATGCCCGTTGTTGAGAATTTGATGATTCAAGAAACCTATGGTAAGTATGGGGCATTTTCATATCCCTGTGATCGTAGGAAGGGCAGGCGTTTGCAATGTAGGAAGATACGTTGTTCTTGCTTAAATCTCCTCCTCCATGATTTAGCTCATGCCTCTCCTGCAGAGAGAAATGGAGTTCCAGGCACATCTCATGCATGTTCTTCTTCATCTGTTTTTGTCTTGTGTTAGGTCACTGTGAAATAAGATTTATTCCTCCTCTGCCGTCCCGTGTTCTTCTCCACTCCCTTCCCACTCCCCACGACTTGATCTAATCATTTCTGTGGTGAGCTGGATTGATCCCAGGACTTAGAACATGTCCAGACCCCTTCTTTAAACAAAATATATGCAGGTTTTAGGTTTATGGAAAAGAAATTTGGAAAGAAAATTCAGAGTAGAAAAGGGAAAATTGTTAATAGAGTAACAAGAGTTATGCTAAGAGATAGCCAGGCTTGACATTTTCAGATCTGGATGTCTTATAGTTGCTCTG
This sequence comes from Taxidea taxus jeffersonii, assembly GCA_003697995.1. NCBI lineage: Eukaryota > Metazoa > Chordata > Mammalia > Carnivora > Mustelidae > Taxidea > Taxidea taxus. Next base: position 13,408 of record RCUC01129938.1, on the reverse strand, counting down.
CTTTAGGGCCAGACAATGTCAAAGGTTTCCCTGTCCCCTCTCCTCTAATAATGGGACTTAAGCTCTAGCCCTGATCCCCAATCCAGTAGGAAACTGGAGAGATGGAATCAAATGACTGACAGTTCTTCCTGAAAGCCAAAGAGAGGAAGAAAGGGGCACCCCTTAAAGAGATAAGAGTGCCAGGGATTGGGAATAGGAAATAGAGGAGATATAAGGGGGAGAGGTTTCTTTCTAAAGAAAGGGAGCCCCAAATATCTAAAATGACCCCCCCACATGCGTACACACACACACACACACACACACTATTAAGCCATCTGTAAATTCATAGAGTCTGTGGAGCATCTGAGGGATAGCAGTCAGAGTAGTATTTACCAGGTCTCCCCTCCCCCCCATATAAGTAGACCTGATCCTTCCAGAATGCCCATCCGCCTCCATTGTGCCTGCTGAAGTATTAACTGAGCCCTTTAACAGCATTTCATGTAATCACAGCCCCAGCTGCCCATGCTGGTAAGTCGCTGAGATCACTGCCCTTCTAATGGGAAGTTTAGAAGGTCAAAAGAAGCAGGGTTGGCTCCCAGCTGGGCTTTTGAGAGCTGACCTTTTATTTCCTCCATGGCTCTGCTGCAGACACAAGTCCTCATTTCCCAAGAAGGCCCCCGTAATTGGGCTGAACACAATGGCAGCAGTGTGGATGCTTGGGGACGTGGTGACTGAGACCCACATTCAAGGAATTATAAATCCGAGAGCTTGAGGAGCCACCAAAAGCCACTTGGTCCAGGTTCTTGCCTTCCATCTCAACTATTCTTTATTAGGATGTAACAAGTCCTCCCTCTTGGCCCCCATGTTCTGGACATACCACACCTGAAAGACGGGCTTTCGTGGGTAGACAATTCTAACATCGCTTCGGGTAACCTTTCAAGTGTCTCCTTTGTCAAATAAAAAAGTCCCAAGAACCGTGTGCCTACATTGCCTTTGCTTTCTTCCTTTTAAGGTCAGCTCCTCCTGTATTCTCATTATCCAAGATGGAAGCAACGGCGGGCACCTCATTTTGTGGCAGAATGTAGACAGTAATTATGTTGCCACATAGTCTTTTCCTTTCTGGGCTAATTCCAATTATTTTTAACCTTTTCACATGGACCCTTTTTTCTGACCTTTTAATGAATTTTTACTGCTTACCTCTGGTCCTTCTCCAGGGGATACATCTTCTTCACAGTTTGCCAAAACTTTTCATTAGGAATAATGAAATGATTACTATTTCTCCCCTGGTTGTGATAGCAGGCTCCCAATTTTGAGAAATATTTAACAAGAATCGTACGCCTAATTCTCAGCTCCATTTCTGCAGTGACATTTCCACTAAACGCATCAGGTCTGCTGTCGTCTTTTTCAACTTAATGTTTTATTTACAAGATAAAACAATCACGGTATTTTCAAAGAGTTATTGAGGCCCTATTAAGTATGTAAAAGAGTGCTGCTAGGTAATGTAACAGATGGAAAGTAGGTAGATGTTCTTAGGTCCTTGTGGTATAAGCATCCCAGTGATGAGCATGGGAACCAATATCCTTTGAGTAACTCCTATGGGCCCAATACATATTAAATCTCTTAATCCTCCTAGAATTCCTTCAAAATGGATGATACTGCTGCTTTCCAGAGGAGCAGACTAAGATTCAGAGAATCTGAATGGCTTGCACAAGTTCTGGCCATTAATTAAGTGGCAGAAAAGTTCTATAAACCCAGACTTGGCTTGCCCTCAAGCCAGCATACGGAATTTTCAGGGCTTTGGTTTTTGCTGTGCTCACATTTAGAATCTTGGATCCCTGCCACTCCGAGTCAAGGGTCACCTTGAAAAGACAAAGCTGATATTAGTAACTGTTATATATGATAAATGCTGTTAACCTCAGAAAGCCAACGGGGAATTCACAGAGGGGGAGGATTATCCCTATTGGGATCTTCCCAGTGGAATTGCTCCAACCCTGTTCACTCTGTGGTTGGAGAGATACTACAGAATGGAGAGTAAATACATTGAGCCTGGGGCGGGGCTGGTTTTCATCCCAGCGTCTCTGCTTACTGACTGTGCAGCCTTGGGAAAAATGCTTTACCTCTCTCTGCTTCCATTTTCTCAACTGTAGAACAGAAATGTTGAGAGGGCTCACCTCACTGTGCTTTTGGGTATATTAATATATTTCGAGTGTAGAACTGAGTCTGAAGGAGGTTAAGTGCTGAGTAATTAGTAACGACCGGCATCTCCAAAATCTCTTCTCCCCAGGGTATGGTAGACGTCGATGTCCATCCTTTCTGGAGCCATATCATCACTACGGTCACCATGGCAAAAAGCTTCTCTCCGTATTTCCATGACATTTTTTGTTGCTGTTTCCTTAAGCAAAAATTTGCAAATCTCTTTTTTTAAAAAAAATATTTTATTTGTTTATTTGACAGATAGAAATCACAAGTAAGCAGAGAGGCAGGCAGGGGGCGGGTGGGAAGCAGGTTCCCTGCTGAGCAGAGAGCCCGATGCTCAGGACCCTGAGATCATGACCTGAGCAGAGGCATTAACCCACTGAGCCACCCAGGTGCCCCACAAATCTCTTTTGATAACCAAAGATATCTAATTTTTCCAGGCCAAAGGGAATCTAGATTTCTATCAGAGCCCTACAAGGTTTTAAGCAAGGCTATCAGGTATTAGATAGGATGTCCTCAAGCAATTAACTACACAAATGGAAGAGACATAATCAAATCTATCTGAAATACAAGGTCTTTATGTTAAGGGTAACTGTAGCAACTTCATGCAGGAATAGGGAATAGGACAGAATTCCGAAATGTCCTTGCTTACCTGAGCAGTTTATTTTTTTCTAAGTCCTTAAATGTAAAGTTTTATTGAAGCAAAAAAATATATATATATGGGAAAGGACATCAGTCTCCCATTTTATTTCCCTGTTGAGTTTCCTACTTAACATGCAGCCTTAATAAGGAAAGACAGTAGTCAAATGTTTAAAGATAAACCATTTTGCTTGAACTATCAAAAGCCGTGGGATGAATTATTATTTTTTTTTTCACATTTTGGCCAAGGTTAAGTCCACCAGAAATAATTTAAAAATTATTTATTTCCCCAGTTATACTCCAATGAACTTGAAATTGTAAAAACAAAACCCAAAAAATATCCCTTTGGAATGGACATCGTTTTCGATCAACTTGGGCTCAGTTGCACACAGTTTTCTGCCATTACCTTTACCATCATTTACCATCATTTGCCTGATGTTTTGTGTGTTTGTCTTCTCTTTTCAACCACCTTTCTGATTCCTTGAGGGGAGTGCTCTTGATGAACCCCTTTGTAATGCCTGCCATTCTGAGAACCCGTATGTTTTCTCACTGTGTATCCTGGGGAAGACATGATTCAGAGAATGGGTGCATCTCTCCTCTCAGGCAATGCGTGTTGTTAAAATGATAGACGTTTCACTACACAAAACAAAAACAAAACCTGGGCACAGTCTTGAAAGCTGGTGTTTTCATTAATTAGCATAATGGATCAAGTTCATAGGGGAGAGATTATGTTTGAAAAAGAACAGATTACCTACAGGGCTGAAATCTTGTCACACGATCGGTTTGCAGTGTTCTGTTTCTGCATTTTTCATTTTAAAGAGGGATTATTCATTAAGCCTGCAGGCATTCTGGGTTCACAGTATATTCTGAAAAACACCAGTCTCTTTCCAAACAAAGAAGAAGCCAACTACTTTGTAATAAGGAGACTGGCTAGTATGCTGCCTGAATGTTACTGAGGTACTTAGCTGAAGTTCTGCTAAAAATCTGGAACACTGATCCCATTCATTCATTCCTTCATTCTTCATTCCAATGAGAATTCCTGAGCACTTGCTATGTACCAAGTATGGCTTGTCTAAGACAGAAATGTCACCATGTTGACAAAAAACGCTGGCAATAGATGGTCTAGACCCAAAGCACACAGACGCTGTCTGTCCTGGGGATATGAGGTTAAGTCAGGTGGGTAAATTCTTCCTCCAAGCTGTGCTCAAGCGTTACCTCTTCCATGAATCCATCCATCCATTTCCCTCTGCATTCCCAAAGTGTCTACTTAGAACTTCCATTTTTCACGTATTTCCTTGATTATATTATTATTACCTTGGATGCAGTGAAATGTAGTGGAAAAAAAAATGAATTTTAGAGGGGTACGTGGGTGGCTCCATGGGTTAAGCATCCAATTCCTGATTTCAGCTTAGGTCTTGATCTCAGGGTTGTGAGATCAAGCCCCATGTTGTGCTCTGTGCCCAGTAGGGAGCCTGCTTTTCTCTCTCTCTCTCTTTCTCTCTTTCTCTCTCTCCCTCTGTCCCTCTTCACACTCATGCTGTCTCTCTCTAAAATAAATAAATAAATCTTAAAAAAAAAAAAAGGAAATGAATTTTAGAGTCAGGTTGAGATTTGCATCTACCTTCAACCCTTTCTCACTCTATGTTGTTAAATATAGTACTAACCCCTCTGGACCTCAGTTTCTTTATCTGTGAAATAGGCATAATAGAAGGTTGCCATTAGGTATAACAAATGCACAGAGGCATTTTAACTACCACATGCGGTACTAACTGAATTTTTCCAAGTGCTTTAGGTTTTATTAACTCATTCGGTTCTCACCATAACCCCACGAAGTAGACAGGATGAGAAGCAGATGCAGGGAGCTTAAGGAACTCTCTCAGTTGTCACACAGCAAATTAAGTTTTGGGTCTGAGTTTTAAATGAGATATATTGCCTCCAGGCTCCTGGATCTTACCACTCTACACTATCAACTTTTTAAAAAAGGATTTTATTTATTTATTTGTCAGAGAGAGAGAGAGCACAAGCAGGCAAAGTGACAGGCAGAGGCAGAGAGAGAAGCAGGCTCCCTGCCGAGCAAGGAGCCTGATGTGGGGCACAATCCCAGGACCCTGGGATCATGACCTGAGCTGAAGGGAGCAGCTTAACTTGACTGAGCCACCCAGGTGTCCCTCAACTTTGTTTTTTTTATTGTGTTATATTAGTCACCATACAGCACATCATTAGTTTTTGATGCAGTGTTTCTAGATTCATTGTTCACATATAACACCCAGTGCTCCATGCAATATGTGCCCTCCTTAATACCCATCACTGGGATCACCCATCCCCCTACCCCACTCTCTTCCTAAGCCCTCAGTTTGTTTCTTGGAGTACACAGTCTCTCGTGGTTCATCTCCCGCTCCAATGCTCCCCCCTCCGCCAACACACACACTTTTCCTTTCCCTCTCCTAATGTCCTCCATGTTACTCCTTATGTGCCACAATTTCACTCGGCATAATCTCCTCCAGTCCCATCCATGTTGATATAAAAGTTGGGTATTCATCCGTTCTGATGGTTGACTTATGTTCCATTGTATATATGGACCACATCTTCTTTATCCATTTGTCTGTTGAAGGACTTCTAGGCTCTTTCCACAGTTTGGCTATGGTGGACATTGCTGCTATGACAGCAATATTCTTTTCACTGCATCTGGATCTTTGGGGTAAACACCCAGTAGTGCAATTGCCAGGTCATAGGATAGCTCTCTTTTTAATTTTTTGAGATGAATACTTTCTCCATCACTAAGGAAACAGTCAACAAAACAAAGAGACAGCCCTCTTAGAATGGGAGAAGATATTCACAAATGACACTACAGACAAAGGGCTGATATCCAAGATCTATAAAGAACTTCTCAAACTCAACACCCAAAAAACAGATAATCATGTCAGAAAATGGGCAGAAGACATGAACAGACACTTCTCCAACGAAGACATACAAGTGGTTATGGGACACATGAAAAAATGTTCATCATCATTAACCATCAGGGAAATTCAAATCAAAACCACATTGAGATACCACCTTATACCAGTTAGAAAGGCAAAAATTAACAAGGCAAGAAACAACAAACATTGGAGAGGATATGGGGAAAGGGGAACCCTCTTACCCTGTTGGTGGGAATGCAAGTTGGTGCAGCCACTTTGGAAAACAATGTGGAGATTCCTCAAAAAATTAAAATGAGATCTACACTGTCAACTTTTGTAAAATAACATGATAGGCATTCATAAGTGGTAGCTATTATCCTTAAAATAAGTACAATGGTAGTGATCTTTTCCCATCACTATGTTCATAACATCTTGAAACAAAAACCATGTCTATTCATCCATCTTCCCACTTTTGTGCTTTGCACATAATAGGTCCACAACATTTGTTCATTGACTCGAACTGAAATGCTTTTCCTAAGAAAAAATAAAGCAAAAGAAAACAAACACATAAAATGCTAAGGGATATACTATATTAAATGATTATTCTGTCCATTTTTTTTATAAATGATTTTTCTGAGACTAGTGCAAAATGCAAATTTTTGAACACTTTAGAATGCCCCCCTCTATTTCAATCACTTCACAGCTCATCAGCTCCAGTTCTTTTCTTCCTCTTGTAACTCCTCACCATAAGCCATTGTTAGAAAATAATTCTCACTTCCCATTCCAGATTTGCAACTTTTATTTATTTGCAAGCTTGCACATAGTCATCTGCCCACTGGCTCAGGAGAACAGGCATCTCTGTGGAGAGGTTTAAAAAGAATACAGATGTCCTACATCTTCTGAAGTAGGAGGTACAGAAAAGAGGATGGAGGGCAGACTGACCAGCTTCTTCAGTTGATTATGCACCTTTTCATCTTTCAGACACTATAGGATAGAAATTCATAACATGAGGCTTTACAAGCCTGGGTACAACTTGAAGGCAGGTTATTTTTATTTTGTTATGACCATCCACTCATTGCTGGAAGGCAGGAAGCTGAGTCAGTCTAGAATCAGTTTTTTGAGCCAACTGACTCTCAGATTGACCAATCGTGGGAAGAACCATGCCTACCACAAAACAGGCCACTAGGCACGGGCTGGAAAAACAAAACAAAAAAAACCCCAAGGCAGTGAACCGAATGTGTTTTTCTCTCTTTCTTTTTTCAAGCAGGTGTTTGGTTGATGGATATCCAGCCTGATAAGGCTTTGGTAAGTTGGATATTAGAAAACAGAACCAAGAAATAATCACATATTTGAGTTAGTTGAAAATGTATATAGGTGACCAACTTTAGACCTCTCCCCAAATCAGAAATCTCTCTGGCCATTCCATTCTTTTTTCTTTTTGACATCTTCTATGCATCTGCTTGGTTCCAGGCATTATGATAGGCAGTGTGGCTAAGGGGAGTGGACAACTGAGTTCTTGTCCTGGAAGAGTTCACCATACAGATACAGAAAGAAATAGGTAAACTGGTAACTACTGTAAGATCTTGAGAAGTCAAGTTCAAGATGCTAAGTTCAGGCTGGACAATCAAGGTGATCTGGGGTCTTCCACAGGTAGGGACAGCTGAGGTAGGTGTTGACAGATAGTAGGAGTTTTCTCTTTTCCAGTTGAGGAGGTTCCCCAAGAGCTTGTGCTCAGCCATTGCTCAACTCTTTTTCCATTGTTAGCCGTGTTGATAAGACTGCTGGAAAACTTCTTGAGCCTAACTATGCCTCTCTTATCTCTAGTTCTGTGTTCTGGAAAAATTCTTCCCTTTTCCTAGGATCCCATCAGACACTTGAAAGACAGCCCTTATGCCCCCTCTTATCAAAGTAAACGTTGTTTAATTACTCCTCCTATAACTTAATATCCAGTTCCTTTATCTTTCTGGTCACCGTTTGCTGGCAAAAAGGGCCTTTCCTACGCACTTTTCATTTATTATCTCCATCCTCACAGTGAATCCTTTGAGAGTCTATTTTTACCCCATTTACAAATGAGAAAATGGAGACTCAGAAAGTAACCCATCCAGAGTAAAACACCAGAGCCCTTGCCTTTAGCTGTTAATAACACTGCCTCTTAGATTCCCACTGATTTCATTAAAACGATCAGAGATAAAGACTTGATGTACCCTTTGCTACCTTTTAGCTCAGGAAAAGCATGATATCAAAGAGGTAGAATGCCCTGGAGCCAATTAGGAAAATGCAGTCAGACCCCTGTCTATAATTGTGTTTGGCTTGGCAGACAGTGTTCTGAGCAGGGAAGACAGTGTTTTTGTTAGAAGTGTGGTATGACTGTCACAAGAACACGGAACCCCCTGTCTGAACCCTGGAGCATGAGTCACAGTTGTATTTGTGCCCAGTAAACACAGCACAGCACATGCTGAGCCCCTTGCCACATCTGTGCAAGCTAAGACCCTGAAACTGTAGGACTCTGCTGGGTCCATGCCTATATCGCTGTCTTTCTTCCCATCTTCATGTTTTTATGTTTCTTTCCCTTCTGTCCTTTTTCTTAAAAATGTGAAGGACTGCTTACGTATTTTATGAAAAATCATACCATAGACCATGGGGATGTTGCCCAGCAGGGGACATTTGGCAACATCTGGGGACATTTTTCGTTCTCACCTCTGGGAGTGAAGGGGTAGGGGCTGCTGGCATGGGCTGAGTGGAGGCCGGGGATGCTGTTAAACATCCTACAGAGCACAGGACAGCTGCCAGCACCACAGAGCGACATAAGTCAGCTTCCACCAAGGACATTGCCATTGAAGTTGACCCCTGCCTGAATCGGAAATGCTCCCAATATATGCTAATATTTCCACCATCTGAAAACTATTTTAATCCATAAATAATAAAATTGATCACCAAGTCATTATAATTTTATATTAATTTATATTATTATATAAATTATATATATATATATATAAATATATATATAAATATATATATAATTTATATTAATAAATTATAATTATAATTTAATTATAATTCCAAAATACTATTGAAATGGGTCCCGTCACAGGTAGAGTTGTGTCCCCCCAAAATTTGCATGTTGAAGTTCTAACCCCAGCACCTCAGAGTATGTCCTTGTTTGGAAATAAGGTCTTTGCAGATGTAATTAATTAAGATACGATGATATAGGAGTAGGGTGCGGGGTCTAATCCAGTACCACTGGTGTCCTTATAAAAAGAGGAAGTTTGGACACACAGACATGCACAGAGGAAAGACCATGTGAAGACACACAAAGCAAATGCCATGTTAAGATAAAAGCAGAGATGGGGTTGATGTGGCAGAAGCCAAAGGATAGCAAAGATGAGCAGCAAGGCACCAAGACCTAGGAGAGGACAGACCCATCCCTCATGGCCCTCGGAAAGAACCAACCCCGCCTACACCTTGACCTCAACCTTGTAGCCTCCAGATGTGTGAGACAGTACACTTCTGTTGTTTAAGGCACCCAGGGCTGTGCTTGGTTACAGCAGCCCTAGCAAGCGAATACAGTTCCCCTCTTCCTTTTGCCCATCCCAACAGCTAAAACTGAAGTCTTCATCATCTCTCAGCTGGCCCATTGCAATCAGGAGACAACACCCTCTCTTTCCATCCATTCTCCACCCACCTGCCTGGTGATCCTTCTGTAATTCATGGGTCCTCTTGTAAGGAATCTTCACCATTACCTTCAGGATGTGAACCAAGATCCATCCAGCCCTACAAACAATCCCATTAATAAAATCAGTCCTCTTCCCTGAGCATCCTCTATCCAGTGTTTAGATCTCACAAGTTTCCTCTTAGGGGTCAGAATTCAGGGGACAGAAATGGAATGGCCGACTCTCAAGAGACTGAGTCACTGTCAGGAAGTCCCCTGAGAAGACTTCTCTCTCCACTCAGTATTTGGGATAAGAAACCTTCAAATCTGATTTGAGGTCTTAGACAGTGTACTTGACAGTCCAGCCCTTGTCATCTCCTTGGTGGTCCATCCAAGAGGGTCCCCGCTCATGGAGGCCAGCCCAGGCAACAGCTCACTCATAAGAGAGATTTTATGACTGCATTTCTGTCTCTCTCTCTCTCTCTTTTTTTTCCCCTTGCTGCTGATTCTATGCACGAATAATCGGCATCATTATGCTGGGTTAGGAGGATGCTCTTCCACAGAAAATTACCCACAGCAAATAAAAACAATTCCATATGGCAGCCCCATTCACTGCAAGACTAGTTAAACCTTGACCCACACAGTTTGTGCTGGCGTTTCGTCTTTCCTGTTGCCTTGGCTGTTTGCCAGCATGTTAGTGTTCTGTGTCCTCAGTGACAAACTCAATCCAGAAAATTCTTTGCAGGGTTCCTTTTCTCGCCAGACTTCTAGTACTTCTTCCTGTTTTTGTCCTCAGGGCAAACTCTAAACCTCGTATACACTTCTCCTGGAAATCATTCGATATTCAATAAATATTTATAAAACACCTACAATGTAGTGTGCCAAGCACTCTGTAGAGCCCAAGAAATGCTATACTTCTATAAAAAAATAGGCTTTTGACTCATTATTGAGTGGGTTTGTGCCTTCAGTGCTTTTTCCTAGTTGTGAGTATGAGTTATTCTGGAATAATACCCTGTTTGCATCTCCTTGCCGCTGAGAGGACAAAACCTATGGTTGGTCCCAGTCTGCTTTTTTCCTCATCTCCTGCTGCATTTCTGCTCACCTTCTCTCCAGTGCCCCGTCCTGCTGCAGCCACACTGTATCACAGCCTTCACTGCTCCTCTCCTGCTCTCTGGCAATGCCACTTCCCTCGCTTTCAAGAGGCAACTCAAGCCACGAGGCTCTGTCTCATTTTTTCCTCTTTCTACCTCTCTGTTACAATGATTCATCCCCTGTAGTTCCTTTGAGCTTTACATTTTGTATCACAACTGGGGTTTAATCACAGCTGGGATTGTGTTGTAACCTAGTTTGTTTTCTGGAAGCCTCTTTATAATTCTGTCTCTATCAGACACGGTGAAGAGCGAGTCAGAGAGTCAAATCTTGGCTCAACCATTTATCTAGCTCTATAACCTTTGATGGATGTCTTAGCTTTTCTTTCTTCTTTTGCAAAAGGCGGGACAATAACAGCATTTGCCTTAGAGAAAACATTTCATTTCTTTCCCTTTGTCCTGCAACTCCGGCTGATGAGTATGTGCAAAAAGGGACACATGACATTTCTAGGCTTGAGCAGTGAATTGGTGAAGTGAGATGTTCCAGACATCCTGTTTTCCCTCTGCAGTGCCAACCAGGAATGTTCCAGCCAGGAACTGTTCCAGGTGGTGCGTGCTCTGCTACCTGGTCTCAGAGTAGCAGAGTCTGCCTGTCTGTGATAGAGATGTGGCCTGAGCCAGAAATTAACCTTTGTTTATAAGCCTCTGAGATTTTGAAGTTGCCTGTTTCCATAGCATATCCTAGACTGTCTTGACTGATGTAGGGAATTCTTATGGGAATCAAATATGTTTCTAAGTAGAATGCTTGGCGATACCTGGCAGCATTGTTAATAACATTCATAAAGCACACCGTTGGGTAGGGATGATATCAACTCTAAATTGATAACTCATGATAACTCTAAATTATCTTTGTACAGTTATTCAGTTTCAGTGTTATATTTTGATGTAGTCTGAAAGATCCCACAGGTGAAAAAACTTTATTAAGTTAGCTCTGTGGCACTTGCCTCCACTTAATACATTGTTTTATCTGAAATTAAGCCCTCTAGCTTATCTTGAATTTATTTACTAGAACATCAGTGGAAGTACTTTATTAAGTGGGGTTGGTCTTAAAAGAATGTCAAGAATCTCAACCCTTTAGAAGAGGGGTCCTTTCCTTTCATCGCATCGGGGGTAGAGGGAATTACACAGACTATGCATACCAGGGGAGTATGGTCTCCTAGATGCCGAGGCGCCTTGGTATGATGGCTAGGGGAAATGGCTTTGGAGTCAGGGAGACCTTGGTTGTAAATTGACTCGGCCGCTTTCTGTCTCTTTGAACCTAGGGGAGCTGATGAACCTCTTGTAACTACAGTTTTCCTCGAAAGAAATGGAAGAAAGAATAGTGCCTACTCCACAGAATTGTCTTGAGAACTAAATGAGATGATGCACACAAAACACTTGGCAAAGTGACTGGTGTGTAGTAGGCTCCCAATAAACATTAGCTGCTATTATTATTATTATTATAGCAAAGTTGTAGCTCAAACTGCATTTTCTGCCAAATACTTTACAGAACCTGTTGAACCATGAAGTTCCTATTATAACAGGAAAGAGGGGAAAAAAGACAAAGAAAGAAAGGAAAAACAGGGACCTTGATGTTGGGTTCCTTGGGAAAGCCATCATTATTCTGTTGTCCACTTTCCACCCATTAGCCTCCCCTTACAGAATGGCTGTAGGGAAAGAAGCAAAAGTAAGCTGACCTTGAACCATGCCTGAGAACTCCATCTAGGTCTACGGGATCAGCAAAGCAACAATGGCTCTGATTTCATTGTTTCTTCGAGGTCTTTGGGTTGCTTAAGAATTCTTCTCTGGGAGAAGACAAGTGAGCAAATCAGCGGTACTCAAATTGGTGTTTCCAAGGTAATGTTGATCCAGAATGGAAATCAGGACAACAGAAAGCTTAAGTTGTTGTTTTTTATGGTAATATAAATGAGTGATTCTCGCGCAACAGAGTTAAGATGGATGTCTTAAAGTTTTGACTTTCCTCTGGGGGCCTGAGATAGGAGTTTCCTTCAACCTGGAGGGTTAAAGGAGAGACTTGGTTCCAGGAGGGGTCACAGCCTCACAGCAGCCAGAATCTAAAGCAGAGGACTCCAAGCCATGACCCAAAGGCTAATTCTGGCCCACATCTGATTCTGCAAATACATTTTAATTGTGACATAGCCATACCTCTTGGTTTTTACATCGTCTGCGGCTGCTTTCTCATTACAGTGTCAGGGATAAATGGCTTCAACATAGACCTTATGGCCTTCAAAATCTAAAATATTTACCCTCTGGCCCTTCAGGGCAGTTTTCCAAGCCCTTGGGAGGGAAAAACTCACTCCTTTTTTGTCTCTCCCTTATTCTCACTGCTCTGCTGGTACCAGATATGTGGGTTTTCCACACATCGAGCAATTCTATGACACCAGCTGAGTGTCCTATGATGTACCCCAGTTTTGACACTGTCTACTTAGAAATGTCAGATCCCACAGGCTAAGGGCTCAGCCCCACAAGACCACCTCACCTGCTTCAGATGCCAGTCCCAAGCCCAGGCTGTTGCCTCTGCTTCTGACCGACCAGGTCTAAGTCAGAGGCTCTCATGACTCCCTCCTTGGGTTTGACTAATTTTCCCATGGGCCTCAGAGATTGTGCTAGTCCCCTTTTATCCACAGAGGATGTGGTCTAAAACCCACAACGAATGCTTGAAACCACAGATGGTACAAAACCCTATGTACACTATGCTTTTCCTATACATACACACCATCGAGAAAGTTTAATTTACAAATGAGGCACAGTCAGAGATTAACTAAACAAGAGGTAATAATAAAATAAAACAATTACAACAGTATACCGTGATAAAAGTTAAGTGAGGGGCACCTGGATGGCTCAGTGGGTTAAAGCCTCTGCCTTCGGCTCAGGTCATGATCCCAGAGTCCTGGGATCGA
>RCUC01129937.1:0-48956 GCA_003697995.1 Taxidea taxus jeffersonii | reverse complement strand
TGCTGAGTCTGTTAATCCATTTTTTAAAAATTGTTTGGTCAAAGTTTCAAAGATGGTGGCTCAAATAATATCATCATGTTTACCTATTACATAAAAAACCTTGCCTTGATATGTTTGGAGGCAAGGTCTTTTCAATCTCTGTGCCTAAAGATGAGAAAGCAGATGTGTTTAAGAAGGATTCTGTTGGGGCGCCTGGGTGGCTCAGTGGTTTAAGCCTCTGTCTTCAGCTCAGGTCATGATCTCAGGGTCCTGGGAGTGAGCCCCACATTGGGCTCTCGGTGCAGTGGGGAGCCTGCTTCCCCCTCTCTCTGCCTGCCTCTCTGCCTACTTCTGATTTCTCTCTGTCAAATTAATAAATAAAGTCTTAAAAAAAAAACAGAATTCTGTTAACACATTCTCTTGTTAACTCTAATTATTGGCTTTAAATGCATTTTCCTTCTTTGATAAGTGTCTCCTAGGAAGATGATAGTGTTTTGAAAATTTGTACAAATACACTTATATTTAATTTTGCATAAGGAACTGAGTTTCTCTCAGTGTTACCAGATGTAATTATTTCCAATCAAAGCATAAATCTCCACAAACTTACTATCCTTCACAATAGCTCCCTTTGTGTGTTACTTGGTCTTTTAAAATCACTGATTCCACAGGTCATGAGGTAGGTGACTTCTCAGCTGGTCTATCAGATGAACTAAGCATTTGATTCATTGTGGTTTAAGATACAGAAAAGACTCCTACCTTACTTTTTTATTTCCATTTTTCTGCCTGTCCTCAAACAGTTTTTGAGAATGTGTGTATGTGTTCAGTAATCTGCCTTATAAAATACAGAAGACCCTGTTCTTAAGGCATCACTCAAGCATCCAGACCTGTCAGCACAGAATTGCCACTGCCATAGGACATGTTTATTAACTAAAACAAAGAGGTTTGCATTGTCAGATACTTTTTTTTAAGTTCACTTAATGAATTAGAGAACACTACATCAAAAATTAATGATATACTATATGTTGACTAATTGAACTGCATTGTCAGATTCTTTTTCTTGCATGTTTTAAATGTCCTCAGGTTTAATTTTAAAACATTTATCTTACTAAGTTTTACCTTAGATCCTTCTTCAGGCTGAACTTGATTTTAAATGCTTTCTATCAAGTAAAGTCAAATCTGTACCTCATGTTGCAGTAAGTGTTTGAAACTTTTTATCAAATGATCAGGTGCAAAGAAGGGTGCAAAGAAGGGTGCAGTGCAAAGAAGGGTGCCCGTACCAGTGAAAAGCAGTAGCCAGATTGCCTAAAAAGATAGACAGGGAACTTTGGCACCCAAGTTGGAAGGAGAAAGGAAGAACATATGTGAAGGATTGGAACATGTTCAAGAAAAGTGTTTAAAAGGAAAGGGGCGTAGAATTCTTGGAATGATTTATAGGAAAGCTTATGGAAGATAGTCACCAGATCCAGCCTTTCCATTTGCTCCATTTGCACTTTAAAAAAAAAACAAAAAAACAAAAAACACCACGAAGGCAGTGCTCATAGTGCTTACTAAGTAATTTGTGATAAAGCCAGCAGAGGGAGGAAAATTAGAATTTCAGTCAAACTAATCCTGGGTCATTTTTAGCAATTTGCAGCAATTTGCAGCTACAGAGAGGCTCAGCTCAAGAGGCTTGCACCAGGGTCCAGCCCATCTATTTGCCCAGTGGGCCAAATGTATTTGGAGAATTTGAGAAGATATCCCTAAAATGTGATGATATGGGCATTTCTATTTAAGATCAGCTAAGTTTTATAAAAGAAAATAGTGTATATAACCCCACATTTTACTGTCTTGCATACCTCAGTTCCATACAGCATTTTCCATGACTTAATGCAAAAATGCAGTGAAGCAGGTCTGGAGTAGAATACAGTAAAGTAATGGTCATATTTCCACAGCCAAATTGAAGCTGAAAAAAAAAAGCATAACTCAGGACAAATGTTCCAAGGAAAATTGCTTTCTTTTGTTTTGCTCTCTCCCTTCCTTCTAATTTATCTCCCTGTCTATAATTTCTGATGTGGCATTATGGCCCTTGAGATCCATGTTAAATATTTAGGAAAAATTGGTTTAAGAGTCTCCAGTAATACTTTACTAGTAAAGGCCAAACCTAGTATTTCCATGGCTGACAGTTTAATATAGGATATAAAAAGAGAGAATCTTATTAATTAGCCTATATGCTCCTTAAACATTCATGAGTCAAATTGAACTCACCTGGAATTGAACTCACAGAGCATTTAAAAAACATCCTCGATCTTACACGATTTTTGTAAGAGTTTAACAGACAAGGACTGGATGGGAGATTATGTCTCCAGCAGAGGGAGGGACAGCAGTAGAAAAGTTAGGGCAGGGTCTGAGAATCCCATGGAATACTGTGTGCTACTTAACCTGAAGTCAGTTGGATTTAAGAGAGGAAAGGGAGATTAGAGCAGGTTAAATTTTATTCTGTCAACACTGGGAAGATACTGATTTGCAATATAAAGTGATTTGAGCTGTGTTTTAGGATTACCTTGGCCTCAGAATTCCATGATGAATATAAGGTGAATCTGGAAGGAAGTAGACAAGCTAGGAGGAGGTATGTGGTCCAGGCTAAAGATGCTTGGAGTCTAAATTAGTATGCTTGTGGGAGACATTAAACATGAATACAATCTATAGATTTACACAGGTTTTGAAAGAAATAGGATTGAATTGAGATTTCTATCAGCACTAAAAGTATTGTTATTTTAAAAAAAAGGGAAATCAGAAGCAGTTGGGAGAGGGGGATGGGGAGAGGGGAGATAAAGATGATGGGTACCATTTGTGAACGTTCAGTCTTTTGGTGACCAAGAGACTTAGATTTGATTGCTTTTGTATTTAAGAAGTTTATTTGGAGGTCTGAGGCTAGACTAGAACAGTGCTATATTGCTCACATGTTTCCTATTAACCCTGACATTTGGATGGAAATTTAGAATATTGGTGATATTTGGGCAGATGCTAAAATTAAGTGAAAGAAGTTTTTGCTTTTGTGTAGGGATTTTTTGTTTGTATTTTTATAGACTTTATTTAATAACCTTCTCTATAACTTGCACTTAAGACCATCATCAAACACAGATAATATGAAAATATAATTTGAGTTTAACATGGAGATTAGACCTTCTGTGGTTTCCATCCCTAGTGATTATTGAAATATTAAGTAACTCTATATAAAAGTGCCTGGATTTACATGTCAAGCCTCATTTTGAAATGAGTCTGGAGGCCTTGAAAGAGTCAATGTCTTCACTTCCAAATTACCTCCATTTCTGTTTTGGTGTTTTGATTCTCCTGTTTTTGTTGTTGTTAGTTTCATTGGGGGAAAAAAATAATGTAACTACATAAAGCTTTTATTATACATTGTAATGGACTAGGATTGGTGCTGAGTTCATGGTCCTTAGAGATAATTTGTCTGAGGAATTTCCACTTGACAGTGAGCTTATTCAAAGGTGAAGCCAGGCTTAAACGTACTGGTAAGATTAAACATACTGGTAAGATTCACCGAGATACTTCAGGATCTAGATATGCTTACCTGGAAACTTAAGTGTTAGCATATTTTAAAATACCTTTTATTTAATATCATTGCTTTTGATTTCCATTATCCGAAATCATGATGCCTCAGAGGACCAGAAAACATTTCCATGTAGTAGAAATCCAGTGGCAAAAAAATTTAAGATTTTTAAGAGATTAAGAGGTAGGAGTCAGAATTATAACAACCAAATACTCATTTATTCATTTAGCACACACTTATTAATTTTCTGACATGTGCCAGGCATAGAACTACATACTGGAGATACTCATATCTGAGTAAATCCTGGATGGTCCCTATCATCAAGAAAGTGCTTGTGCTTTTGTAGAAACAGGCAGCAGACATGTGAACAGATAATTTCAATAAAGTCTTTGTTCAAGGGGACACCTAAAGAGAGAAAGATTATGTTTAAGGATGTTTCTGAAAAGCAGTATCTGTTTCTTTACCTCCCATCCTCTGCTCATATCACTCTGGTTGGATTGTCTCCACTGCACCTATGAGATTACACCTGACTAGGTCCCTTCATTGGTCATCTCTCTGCCAAATTCATTGGCCATCTCTCTGTTCCTCCCTTACCTGACCTTAGCAGCATTCCATCCTGTTAACCACTCCTTCCTGTTATGAAACACCTCATTGATTTTCCTCCTACCTCCCTGCTTATTCTTTCTCAGTCTCCTCTGTTGACCATCCTCTGTTTGACTGGTGTTAGAATGTTGGAGATTCCAACTCCCTTCTCTTTATCTGTTCATTCTCTCTCTGTGTGCTCATTTAGTCTTATGGATTTAAATGTCATCTATATGTTAATGACTTGCAAATACTGATCTCCAGCTCTGACCTTCCAACTCCAGGCACTTATTTACAATACTTCATCTCCTTATCAGAGTTTAGCAGTCTTTTCAGTCTTAACAAATCCAAACAGAATTCTTGATTTCACTCATCAAACCTACATCTTCAGAAATGTTCCCCATCTCAGTAAGTGGCAGTATCTTGTCACCAGTTGCTTAGTAATTGACTAGTATTTCTTGATTTGTCTCCTCATTTCTTGACTTACTAGCTCTATCAACAAGTCTGTGAATCTCCAAACATCCAAAGTCTAACCCCATCCTTCACGACTGCTCCAGCCCCAGTCATCTGTCAAGGATTTCCATGGACTTCCGAGTCTTCCGGTCTTACCCCCATAGTCCATGCTTCTCCATGCAGCAGCCAGTGATCTTTAAAAAACATTTAGTATATTCATGTAGTTTCCTGGTTTCAAGCCTTCTAATTTCTCCCTTTGTAAACATGATTTAGATGGTTTAGTTTATAAATTTTTTCTACTTGAAAAATAATCTCAGTCTTCCATTCTACATTAATTTTACTGCTTCTCCTTATGTTCTAGAGATTATGATCCCAAAGAAGAAATCTTCATTTGCATTTATAGTCAGATTTGACACATAAGCTTTTTATATAATCACAAAACCTTCTCAGAAAAGAAAAGAAAAAAAAAAGATGGGATATTGTGCTTCAAGTATTGTTATTTTAAAATCTGATTCACAGTAACTAACTTTTTAGCTGATTCTTTAGTTTAGATTTTGCCTTCCACATCTCTTTAAGAACTATTTGAAATAGTAAGATATAAGGTGTGTGTGTGTGTTTTAATTTGGCCTGCATCAGATTGATAGTTTTCCAGAAGCTATCTTTCAAAACAAGGATTATGTTAAATAAATTAGTTCTTTTACCTCTTCTCATTACTATTTTGGTAATCCTTTTATATTTCATTCTTTTCTATGCTGTAATGATAGAGATGCATTATTCTTTATTGCACATACACTTCAGTCTGGTTCTTCCAAATGTGTAGAGAACTTTCTCTCATATGTGTGAGTTTGGATTACTCACAAAGCAAAATACTAGATTCTGTGAAACCTGGTGACTTTTTTTTATTATCTAATAAAATGTTGGGGCAAGAAGGAGACACTGTTTAAGGTGGCTTTGGATTATTAATTATCAACAAATTTTACATGTATGCTCTCATTCTAAATGTTACCAGCTTTTGGCAAGAGCTAAATATATTTGATTTCTTCAGAATCAAGTGTCTGATTTCCTGCACTATTTCCTGCTTTAGCTCCAATTTTCTTTCTGCGTCTTCTTTCCCTGCCTAGATATTTTTTTTATTACAGTGGTTAAAATACAATTAAGTGGTTTTTGGTTTCTCTATCAGGTAGTTTTTAAGAACAGAATAAAATTACTTTCTAAATAAAAAAAAAAAACACAACCACAAGTTCTTAAACTGATATAGTACTTCTTTTAAGAAAGAAAGAGGATCTTTTATAGAAAATATATCCCAAGGAAAATCATAAATGCTTTTTATTATTTACTTGTATAAGTGACAGCAAATTCAAGTACCTGATACTTTCCTTAAGCTGTAGTGCAGAACCAAAATAACTATCAGTGCTTACCAGTTCTTACTGATTCTTAAATTTATAACTTTAAGATGTTTCCCATTTTAGGTAACCATTGTTAAGGAGTGGCAGGAGAGATTAGCTGTGTAAAATTGTGTATAAGACCACATTTCTTTTCTTTTCTTTTTTTTTGTAAAGATTTTATTTATTTATTTGACAGAGAGAGAGATCACAAGTAGGCAAAGAGGCAGACAGAGAGGGGGGCGGGGATACAGGCTGAGCAGAGAGCCCAATGCAGGACTCTATCCCAGGACCCTGAAATCACAACCCGAGCTGAAGACAGAGGCTCAACCCACTGAGCCACCCGGGTGCCCAAGACCACATTTCTTAAATTAAGACCAGGTTTGAGTCCCAAGTCACTTACTAGCTTTGTAATTCTCAAGGACTTACCTGAGAATTGGAAATAATATTATCTACCCCACAAATGTGTTCTCAGAATTACTGGAGGTGACAGTAAAAATGATTATAGTGTCTGATATATTTTAAGTACTCAGTAAATAGTAACTAAGTAGCTATAAGCAATTCCACTTAAAGCAATGACTTGACCCATCACCATTTCTAGAAAGGCTTCTGGTTTTGGCAAAGTTCCAAAATTATATTTGACTTTGGAAATTTTTTGCACTATCTTTATCATGATTTATAATGCAGCTTAGGCACTCAGATAAATACCAAGTATTTAATAAATGCCTGTTGATTGAATAAATATTTGAAGTTAACTTTGAGTTACGTCAGAGCTCCACAATGGGTTTAGAAGGAAAGCTGAGGATGTTTCAGGAATATATCTAAACTGAGGGAATAAAGTTAGACCATCCATAGTGTATTTCATAGAGAAATCACTCTTCTAGGCCCAGAATGCTATTTATGTTTGTATATTCCTAAAACCAATAGTTGATATAGTCAAGGTAACCATAGATTTAATTTGTCTACATAGATAAGCAGTATGTAAATAATCAAGATATAGTTATAATAACTTTAATAGGATAACTTTCTTTTACTCAACCCCAGAAAACCTTAGCTCTGCTCCTTCTCTACCACCTTCTAAGTATCATATCAGAAATTAATATTACTCAGCAAAATTAAAATTACTTAATAATGTTACTTAGAAAATTACATATTACTTTTATAGTCCTGATAAATTGTGAGGAATAGTTTCTGGAAATAAATGGACATAGATTTCTTTGGTCATAGAGCAGTTTTTGTTGCAGTAAAATTGTCTTGTAATGGTAAATGTCAAGAATGTAACAAAACTTGTGCAAAATGTATTGCCTACATTTCTGTGCTTAAGAATGTCTTACATTTCCTAGAGATACAGAGGGTTAATTCAAAGAGCTCTAAAAAAGTGAGACAGCTAAGAGTTTAACAGAACCTTTTGACTACAAAACACCACCTTTATGAGGTTGAAGCATTTGTCCAAAGGTGTTTCTCTAGTGAGACAGCTAAGAGTTTAACAGAACCTTTTGACTACAAAACACCACCTTTATGAGGTTGAAGCATTTGTCCAAAGGAGTTTCTCTAGCCATTTTCAGTCTGTATTGTTTCTTGGCTGTATGAAGATGCAAGATTATTCTTACTTATAGTTCAACTACTATTCAGTTAAACTCTAGAGTTACTTGATTTTCAAAAGAGCTACTTGCTGCAAATATTTAATTAAAGCTAAAAATCAAAAGTTGAAGCCCTTGTTGAAACTCAGTTGTAATGGGAATTTACTTAGTTAAACATTTTATTTTAAAATATACCTTATCACCTGTAATTATGTTATCTTTTAAAGTTGAATTAAAAATATATATACAGTGAGTTGAGGTCATATTTGTACAGTTAAACTTAGGCTAAAGAACATTTAGACAAAAAGCTAACATGCATGAAACATTTGCTTATAATGGTATTGACTTTTAGGATTTATTCTAAAACACAGTGGTCGGATGCATGATAAGTGGTATAGAATTCCAGCTGTCTCCTCTTGTTACATTTTTTTAAAGCATTCTAGAACTAGTAATATCTGGTAATTTACTAACATCTAATTGTCTAAAATTGCAGTTAACATCAGTAAAGCATAGTTTCTTTCATATATTTTTCTCTTCTGGGTTGTCAGATAATCCTAAAGAGTTTTTTAGTAACAGTGGTCTTAGTTTATCCTGTTTGTCCTAAGCACCCATAACTATTCCATACATGAGTGTTTTATTACTTTTTAAATGAAGAACACATTTATATATGTTCCTTTGTTATACATGGTCCTTCTAGCAAAAAAAAAAGTTATTGTTTAGATTTTATTTAAGCAGAAACTGAAGTCTGGAAATTGTAATGATTTTATGAAATTCATTTTCCTTGCAAACAAAATGCCACAAAAAAAAAAAGAAAGAAAGAGAGAAAAAGAAAAGAAAAAAACAAAATGCCAGGGGCGCCTGGGTGGCTCAGTGGGTTAAGCCTCTGCCTTCTGCTCAGGTCATGATCCCAGGGTCCTGGAATGGAGCCCTGCATCGAGTTCTCGGCTCAGCGGGGAGCCTGCTTCCCTTCCTCTCTCTCTGCCTGCCTCTCTGCCTACTTGTGATCTCTGTCAAATAAAATTTAAAAGAATAAAAAAAAAAAAAATGCCAGAACTGAATTGAGCAGCCAAGGACTTTCAAATGTTCAGCCCTGGGAAGTAACCTGTTAAGAGAGGCAAGAGAAGGAAAGTGTTCTGCATTTAGGATTCAGAGAGCTGGCTTTGAAGTCCAACTTTGCTAATCACTAGCTTGGTATTCCTGAACAATACCCTTTACCTGTTTGAGAGCCATTTATCTCCCTCTGAAATGGGTGGTAATGATGCCTTCCTACCACCCAGAGCTGGTTTTAGAAGGTTAACTTGAGACAATGGATATAAAAATGCCCTGTCTACTACAACACTTACGTAAACAAAAATTATTATTTCTGTTGAGGAATCAAGCAATACGGATAGAACTGTAAGCATATCAGGAGGTTAGGTTCTAAATTCAAGTCCTCAAACAAAAAACTGGTTAAAGTCAAAATTACTCTTGGAAATTCCTAAACTAATGTAAAGTGTGGTTCTGTTATTTTGTCTATACAACCATAAATAGTAATCTGTAAAGTAGATGTGTATAGTAATATACTGCTATAAAGTAATATACAAAAAACATGGTCAAAATATTTTTTCCTTTCAAAGATTTTGTTTATTTATTTGACAGACAGAGATCACAAGTAGACAGAGAGGCAGGCAGAGAGAGGGGAGGAAGCAGGCTCCCCTCAGAACAGAGAGCCCAAATCGGGGCTCGATCCCAGGACCTGGGAATCACGACCTGAGCTGAAGGCAGAGTCCTTAACCCACTGAGCCACCCAGGCACCCCGAAAATAATTTTAAAATAGATTTTTTCTTCAGCTGAGCATAATGTAGATAAATACTTTTAAGTTAATATATGTTAGACCCTATCCTAAAAACTAGGAGTAAGACAATCTATGAAAATAATATACCCCCAATGTAGTGGAACCCTAGACACAGGCATCTGGAAAAACAATAGCTAATGAGAGTTAACTCAAAAGTGGGCATAGTTCAGAGTTAGCAAAATGGTGGCATCAGTGGTTTGGCTGGGAAAGGTTTCACATTTTAAAAATTGAATTCTATTTCAGTTGGGCATTTATTCCTCAGGTGCTTGGTATTCCTTGTTGCTTTACATAAGTCTCTTTCACATTTACCTGCCTTGGGTCCTTAAACCCATTGAGTCTTTGATTCCTGATTTATCCAAAGAAAGGCCTACCTGAAGAAACTAATCTTAAACTAGAATGTTAAAAGTAAGTTACTAGTATGGATTGACAAAATAGTGTCTGGGAAGGCATACCAGCTTGAAGGAAAGGAAGGAAGTAGAAATAGGAAGGAGTGCCTGGCTGGTTCTGCTGGTGGAGCATGTGACTCTTGATCTTGGGGTTGTGAGTTTGAGCCCCACGTTGGATGTAGAGATTACTTAAAAATAAAATCTTTAAAAAAATAGGAAAATGTTTATAAAACAGAAAGGGTTAACACAGCTGAAGCACTGTTGGGAGACAGTGGAAGATAAAATTGGTTGATCCTGTAGATGGAAGGTCTCTTTTCCATGTGGAGGAGTTTGCTTTGCTCTGATAGAACCCACTGGGAAGGAACCTCTCCAGCCTGTGTGACTGCTGAGATGGTATTGGAGAGTTTCTGGTAGTTCTTTGGAATGAAGGGCAGTATTTGGAAGGAAATGAAGGGAAGAAGGAAGGCCTTTATCTAGGTGCTCAGTGATAGGGGCCTGAAACAGTCCAGAGGTTTTCAAAATAGAGACTAAGAGCCTAATTTGAGGGAATCTGGGGCTGACTGGCCTAAGATAAAGATTCAGAGCTGTGAAGCCACCTTTGCATCATTTTTCTTTGGTGCCTGATATTAAAGCTTTCAGCACATTTTATCATTCTTGGGAAAGTCTACTCAGTCCACCATCTCCTGTTTGCTCTGGGCGAAGTCATACTAATTTAGGCCTTATCACTAGTATTTCTAAATAAAGCATCATCTGGAGCTGATGTCTAAATCCTTTTTCCTAGCACCACTCCATCTCTCTCCCTTTTTCTTACACATGACCAAAAGAGCTGCTTTCCCTGAAAACACTTCTTTCAGCAACTCACTTTGTTATTCCAAAAATTAGAAGCCCCTTCAATTGTTTATCTTGTCAAGGGCAGGACTTAAAGGCCATCCCTGAGGGGGTAATAGAAGAGATTAGGGCAGGGTTATTTCACAGGGTGATAAACCTTTTGAAATCCTAAGATCTAAAATTTAAATTACTGTCCTATTTATTCTGTAGTGTATAGAAGCTAAAACTGAAGACAAATTTTGAGGTCAAGGAAAGACTAGGCAGGGATGGCCAGGTCCAGTTCTTATCCCTTGTGTTGTGTTTCAGATGTGAAAGAACTGTACACATACACAGACCTACCCCTTACTTACACAATATCCATTCCTATCTCCTGGCTTTTCTGCTCAGGGCATTCCCTTTCCCTTGAGTTTGTCTTTTCAAGATTGCTGCTGAGATCCACTTTTCCATAAGCCCTTTAGGTTTCCTGTTTCTTCTAACCTGTATTCTTCTCTCCCTTTTTAGAATTCTTACTGACCCTCTCCAAAGTACTTAGCCTAATATTTAATTATAATTATTCTCTTATGTTCCCCAACTAACATGTGAACTCTGGCATGAAGGAGTAGCCCCCCCCCCCTACTTTCGAGTGTCCCACAGCAGATGTGTGTGGACAAGGCAGTAGAAGAAGAGAGGCATGGGAGAATAAGAGGATTGAGTCCTGGGTTCCTGGTTCCAGCTTAGTTACTAATGGCATGCATGCCTTGACTGTACTGTCTATGATTTGGAATTCTAGAATTCTAGCAGTGTATAATGGCAGAATATGGTTAGAGGTAAGGCAAAAGAGACTGTAAGTTAATTTAAGGTTGTGAGCCCAGAAAACCAAAAAAGATAGAAGTATGCTTGCCAGAAAAGTAGGAAGGAAGTGCCATTTTGGTTGAGGGAGGAGTGGGGAAGGGCAGTTAGTATGGTGTTTTTGCCAGTTTTGCTGTCATTGAGTTTCTAATGCAAAATGTCCCTAGACAATGGTAAGTACTAGGCTGGGGAGAGAAGGGAGTTGACAAATAGAGAAGAAATTAAAAATCATCACCAAACTGGCAAAGTGAACCTCTAGGAGGGTATGGATGTAGAGAGAGCAAAGTGAAGGGCGCTAGCTTTTGAAATGAAGGGCATGATAAAAGTGCTAAGAGGACTGGTGTCTCTGAGTATAAGGAAGCTATGACATCCAGGGAGAAGTGAGCAATTTGACAATTGAGAAAAGTTAGCATTTGTTTGACTAAGAAGAATTGATGAAATTGATAGAGAATTTCATATTCCAGTGGTGAGCTGAAGACAGCTTCTGAGTTGCAAAGAGTCAGGGTGGAAATTAAAACCAGCCCCAAAGGAGCTTGGAACAAGCATTCCCATAGACAAAAATTGGTGACTTTGGGTATAGAAAATCATGCCTGAGACTGTGGTAGATACTTACAGCATTTCTTCTAAATACACAACTCTGTGACAAAATATTAGTTATGAGGAGGGCAAAGCTTGTTACAAAACAAAACAGACTTCTGGAAATTACATTCTCCTGGTGAAGATCATATAAGAAACTGGTAACCTGTTTGACCCTCCACTAGAAACTAACCTATTAAAATGTGAGAAACTGGGGACACCTGGGTGGCTCAGTTGATTAAGCAGCTGACTTCCGCTCAGGTCAGGATCCCAGGGTCGTGGGATCGCGAGTCCCACATCGGGCTCCTTGCTCGGCAGGGAGCCTGCTTCTCCCTCTGCCTCTGCCTGCCACTCTCTCTGCCTGTGCTCGCGCTCTCTCTCTCTCTCTCTCTCTCTAATAAATAAAAAATCTTAAAATGTAAGAAACTGGAAACCACAGTTCATTATCAAATACTTCAATTTTCTATTTATAGTATCCTGTTAGAGTTTTGTAATGTTCCTCGAATTATCTCTTCCCTCCCTTTAGCCTTTTAAAAACATACTAAGAAAGCAAAAATGTGTTCTTTTAATGTGAAATTGAGTTAGTATACTAATCATTTTTTGCCAAATTGTGTCATTTTCAAAAACCTGCCTACACTGCCACAATATACCTGTGGTTGTGTGATTCAGAGAAATGTCAGCAGTATGACCTTGTTCATTAAGTCATCTTAATATGATGATATCTAAACCTAGTTACATAATGAAAAGATATTTTCACAGACTATGGCACTGAACAGATGCACAGATTTAAAGTTTAAACATTTAGTTCTGTGACACAGTAATGAAGGTTGACCTATGTGTTTCTTGTGTTTCTTTCAATAGAATTTAATTCCTTTTCGACCTTCGATTCAGTTCCAAGGGCTCCAAGGGGTGAGTACTCTTGTTGATTCAGCAAGAAAATCTAATATTCTTCTTACATACTTTTATATTTAAACTTAAAATTTTTTTCACTTGTGCCTCAATATAAGGTCACTCATATTTTGTGAACCTTATGACCAAATATAAATTTCGGATACCTTAATACACTTGAATTATCTTTTTCTGATTTATTTAAAAAATAATTCCGATGTACTTATTGAAGAGTAGTTTTTTCCCCAAATAATGAATAATTGCATTTTTTACCTTTTTTTGAAGTGTAATATATGTCACAGTATTAGAACTTTTTTTTACAATTAAACAACCATAAGGAATTGCTAATTTCAGTCAAGTTATGATTATGTGATTGTTGTTACTATAGATGAACTTTTGCTGTCTGTAGACTTAATTTGATTGTACATATTAAGAAATGTGTAAATAGAAAATTGAGTTTTTCCAGTACACAGAATAAATATTGTTTGTCTTATTGCTGCATTTAAAAACGTAATAAATTATAAACTCCCAATAAAATAGACCTACGAATTCTGTGTTTAAAATAGATGATAAACTTTATAGGAGTAGTCTCAGCATTATTTTTAAATGATTACTATTAATACTTAATATTAATAGAAAGTCTTAATCATTCCTCTCATATGCGTTTCTGAATTTGCGCGGAGATTTGGAATATCTGTAAATGGATTTTAGAGCTCTAGGAATAAGGCAAGCTGAGGGGAGATCATATTTCTGCTTATTTGTGAATAAGCAGAACATTTAGGAATCTTTGTTTTATTGTGTTAAAAAATGCAAAAATTCAATGTAAATCAGTAGTCTTTCTAACTTTATAACTGAAAACATTTCAAGAGTGAAGAGTTTAATTGTATATCATTCAATACCATCTACGAGTACTTCTAAATAATGCTAACTTGAAGGAGATGTTAATGTGTGGATGTCAGAGCTCTGCTTCTACATGATAGCTTTACAATGCAGTCTTTTTTCTTTCTTCCCTAGTAACTGAGTGTTTTTGAATGGGATCCTAACTGCAGCAAGCATCCTTCTTTGTTTTATCACTTTTTACATAGTCTTTAGCACCTCCTGGTACTATTTTTGAGGTATTAGTTTTGGTTATTTACGTCAGGCTTTTTAAGTTTTCTCACAAAGTTTAATGGCATCAGTAATCTCTGAAAGGATGTTCCAGAGGCAAGCCTGAGTCTGTGAACCCTGGAGAGCTCCAATGTTTTTCAGTGAAGGGTTATCTGAAATGAGAATTCAAGACCTGGGAGACCAGAGTAAGGTTTGAGCTGCTTTTCCCTCGCTAGCAGCTATTAACCTTGCTTGGGATCTGCCTCTTTACTTAATTTTCTCTTTTCCCAGTTAGGACATAAAGGCTAGAAAAATGCAGAAGAAGAACATTTTCTTAGGAGGTACCAAGTTAGACTGAATAATGAGAAACCAACATGTGCAGGATTCCAAACTCTTGATTCAGACACATGCAGCTTTTAGCAGGCTTAGAAAGACTATGGTTTTCTCTGGCACACCTTTTGCCCCCAAAAGGTCCCAGGTACCATTGCAAAGCTGGTGGTTGATATTTGAGACCTTGGAAGTCCTTCTCAATTTTGCCTACCTCCCCCAGGCTTTCCTGTGTCACGTGTCCAGGCTTCCTCAGTTTATCTTGGCAAGCTTCATTCTCCCTTCCTACTCCATTCCTTGCCTGGGTGTAGTTCACTGATAAAGATAACTTAGATGTAAATGACTGATAGGTTTAAATCTTAATGGGTGTTTGAATTTTAACAGATAACCTTTTTTAACCCAAAGGGATGGTTATTGTATTTAGTAGAGTGGGAGGAGGGGCAGGAGGCTGTAGACTGAGAGCAATGGAATACTTGGCCCCACCTTACTTACTTTGCTTGCCTTCTCCTCTACCCCCCCACCCCCACCCGCAGCCCCCTTTTTATTATTCTAACTGGGAACAAAATATATGGACTCAGCATTGTTTCTGAGCCTGCAGCTGCATTCCATCCACCCTTCCCCCCTTCTCTTTGCAGAGCTCTCACCAGCCCTTTGGGACTTAGTAAAAACAAAGAGTCATTACAGGGGAGAGAGTGGGTTGGCACAGCCTACAGGGAATATGCAGAGCCACAAATGTGAGGGTCTTCTGTATAGTGCTCCTCTGTTATTCTGGAGAGCCATGATAATTTAACCTTGCCTTGCTGATTGCTTTAAAAGCCCTGAAGAAGTATGCTTACAGTTTTCCTGGGTGGAAAATGTTCAAGACTTTTGAGAAGGCTTTAAAGGCTTAAATTTAGATCTCCCACAAAAGTTAGTTTTTCTTAATAAGAAATTTTAATACACTCAGAAATTTTGAAAGTTTTTCTGGAAAGGATTTGGCAAACCTAACAAATTTACAGTCTTTTTACATCAAATGTGATCAGAAATAGACATTAACTTTCATGATAGTCATATAGGCTTATTTGAAATATAACTGGAGTACTGTTAAAATATCATTTCAAAAGTGACCATTAAGAGACTCTTAAGGGTATTTCGTTTCCCTGATGCTAAGCACTGTGGGGTTATTGCTGTTCCTTGTTACTAATTATAGGATTTTTCTTGCTTCAGTAATGTCTTTAGAAGGTCAGAGTTTGGGTCTTGGCAGGTTAGCTTTTAAGCTTATTTACTTTTGTGCCTGAACATGTTCTCTTAGGTTGAAGTTTTCCTCTAAATAAATGCAGCCTGGAACATTAAACAAACTATAGCAGTATGCTGTTAACAAGTGAAATTGCTAAGAACCATTGACTCCCTAGATTTTTATCATTGCAATTGACTTGCAGTTTTTATACCATAAAAAAGTGTAAATTGTGTCTTTCACATTCCTGCTCACCCTTTTCCCTTAGTGGAAGACGGTGCTCAGTAAATTGAGTGGTCATTGAAGGCATTTTCTGGAATCTGAAAGATAAGGAAATATCTTGGGAGCAGTTGAGTATGATTTCTGAACTCATGAATATTGGGAGCCGAATGAATCAGCCAAAAATGCCTTGTGGACTCTCAAGGGTCAATCAGTTATCCTCACAGTCCTAATCACATCTAGGATACTCATAATTGAAGGTTTTTGGGGGTTATAAATTTCTATAGATCATTCTCATTGACTGAAAAGGTAGCTGGTGAGATTCATAGGGCCTACAATAATAAGGCATTTGAATTACAGTGTTCAGAGAGGTGTATTGGTATAATGCACCTGTTTTTCAGAAGCTGTCTCTTGATTGTCGGGTAAACTTTACACAAATCATTTGCCTATTTATGGAAATATAGTTCTGTATCTTGTATTTTAACTGGATACTGAAAATGTAGCAGGTGAAAATTTTCCAAAAATATGTGTTCCAGTAAAATTTTTACAACTACACTCTATTTTTATGTTTGCTGAGGCTTCTTGTGTAAAGACACAATAGAGACAGAGCTGTAATTACAGTCTATGTCTTCACACTGCCAGAGGAAAGTTCCCCTCAGCATACTGTACATCTTGGAAGGGAGAGGAACTGGAAGCAACTGAACTGGTTTTCAAGTAATGGCAGTTGTTACTAGTGCAGTTATATACTGACCTAGTTATTCTTTACAATAAATTATAAACAGGTGCCTAAGCAATGGTGTGCTAATAGGTTTGTTGTTATATTTGTTTCTTATTTATTGCACAAACATTTTTGTAGTCTTTACCGGTGTCAAGTACTTTGCTAAGTGCTTAGTGTGCGGATACAGGGATGTGTAAGACATGGGTTCTGTCCTCAGGGAACTTAGGGTCTGATAAACATATAGAGACTAGTACTACAGGAAGAAATTAATAACGAAGGACTTATCCAGAACTCGCCACTCAGAATTTCTATGTAAATGGCACTGTCAGGAACAAGGCTTATGTGTATTTCTGATCGGTATGAATCAGCATTTTTCGCCCAAGATTTTATTTATTTATTTATCAGAGAGAGAGAGAGCACGTGCACAAGCAGGGGAAGAAGCAGGCTCCCCACTGAGCAGGAAGCCTGATATCTGGATCCCAGGACCCTGAGATCATGACCTGCTTAACCAACTGAGTCACCCAGTCATCCCTGAATTGGCATTTTAAATAAAGATGTCCGTGGATGCAAAATACATCCTGGTGATAGATATGTAAAATTCCTAAAGGCCTATTAAAATCTGTATACACATACACAAAAAGGTAAACCTGTGGTATTACTTAAATAAAAACCGAATTTCAACAGCAAATATTTCAACAGCAGATAATGGCCAAATCTCTGGCCTTTCGTGGCCCTGCAGAGTGCACTTGCCTGCAGCCTCAGGACTCATGTCCAGAGAATGAGTGTCCCAGGGCAGAGAGAAATAATGTTAACTTTGTCAAAGTAAATGCGATTCCAACTAGACCTCAGTATTTATGAGAATGTTGTTACAGAATTTTCTAATTTAATTGCCTACTTCAGACTTAGCAATCCCAGAGGCTTTAGAAAACAGAAGTTTGTTTGGCATATATAATTTAGAAATTATTTTTAAGAAGAGGACAGAAAATAGAAAATATTTTCTGTAAGTACCATGTAGTGTCTCCTGTAAAATAGTGAGTCACACATGCGTTTCCAGGTATGAACAAGGAATAACCAGCCAAACAAGTTTTAAATGTATGTCTTCCCAAAGGTACTGTGACCTTCTGAAGATTTAAATCATCATTTAACTGCTAACTTTAAAGTCTTGAATAATGTTGTAAAACTTACAGTAGAGTCATTAACCAAAAAGAACAGAGGGTTGCATTTTTCTTGTATCCATTCAGAAATATTTTGTCAATACTTAGTTCCCTTTGCAGGATTGGGGAGAAGATTGGGTCTGAAATACTAAATCATACAGTATTTGAAATTAGTAGGCAATTTCAACCCACCTACAGATACTTTCTGCAGACTACCCTTCTCTAACCTACTTGATACCTGGGAAGCAAAGATAACTATCCGTTGAAAACAGCAGCAGAGATAAAAATAAATCCCCAACACTGCCATTCCTTCTAGATGATATGCCTGTACTCTGCTTTCCCCTGTTGTTTTTGGTTTGGCTAGCCCACTGATTTTGCCAATGGTTGTGTTTAGTCAGTCTGCTCAAAGGTTGCTGACTGCTAATAGCTACCTTTAAACATTCAGCTCTGAATATAATTAATACTAGAAAGATTTTAGAATTCTATCTTTGTAATGGCAGTTCTGTTTTAATTTTTTTAATATTACAGTGGTTGACATGTATAAATAATATTTTAATATTTGCATTGAATCATAACTCTTTAACCATGTGTTGATTTACTAAGGTGCCAAGCAATAATGGCCCAAGACAATAAATGGCCTAATTTGTTTTTTTTAAAGATTTTATTTATTTATTTGACAGACAGAGATCACAAGTAGGCAGAGAGGCAGGCAGAGAGAGAGGAAGGGAAGCAGGCTTCCTGCTGAGCAGAGAGCCTGATGCGGGGCTCAATCCCAGGACCCTGAGATCATGACCTGAGCGGAAGGCAGAGGCTTTAACCCACTGAGCCACTCAGGCGCCCCAAATGGCCTAATTTGAAATACTTAACTTCAGTATATATCCAGGATATATCTAACATATTATAATTTCATATATCCTATAATATATAACATATAATTTATATATATAATATATATAAAAGCTCATTTGGTCAGGAGTATGGGCTGACATTGTAGAAACTCATTTTATCTCAAACAATGATTGAATCATAGTTTGAAGCTCCTATAAATTGACCAATTGGTCTATTTTATCTTGCCATAGCCCTCTGCCCTCCTTTTCTTCTGGATCAGAACTAGCAGTGGTGTTTCTAAAGGAGAGCAATGAGCTAAATTCACCATCCATTGTTTCACACCTTGGCTAGGTAACAGGACAGGCACCAGGGGACCAGGCCCCTCTTCTGCCCTGGAGGAGTGCAAAGGGCAAAGAGAGGGTGGGAGGATGACTTGGCCTTTCTGTTTGTGGTGCCTGCAGATACTGTCTCAGAGTACTTGCTGAGCACACCACACAAATTCAGTGTGGCTACAAAGGACAAGCCTCCCAAAATATGATCACAAACAGGACCTGATGGCATTCTGTTCTGTTCTTCATTCACCACACTGCAGTCACTTTAGAAGGCAGCAGTTGGAACTGTGATTGAAATCTGAAGCAGCCATAAATGCCATAAATTGCATTCTTAGCAGTGAGTTAAGCCTACTGTCTACGTTCAACAAGCATTATGAATACTCACTGTGTACCATGCACTGTGGTTGACACTGTATAGACAAAGGTAAATAGGACTTTGAAATGCCAGCTCTTGTTCCTAACTGACTGTATCTGTTTGTCAATAAGATCTGCCACTGATGGCTTTGCCTTTTTGTTTTTCACCAAAAACTGAAACTTGTGAAATTGAGTCACTATTGTTACAGAAATTGTCACTTTAATAGCATTCGCTTATTTAAGCTTGGAAAATAATATTTTATCATTCTTTAATACCTTACCCTGAACATTACTTAAGTATCTTTTGACCTCTAACTATGTCAAGACACTATTGTAGGCACATAAGATGAGCTTATGAAGACTTTTATTGCAAAGAAAAGTCAAAATTTAGATAAGCAGGAAAAACAATTTAGCAGAATATGCCGAAGCCCTAGATTTTTTCCTTTTAGTATTTAACGTCTTTGGAATTGGAGTGCATCTCATTATAAATGCATCTTAGTATTGTGTCATAGTTGGTCAGCATTTTATATTATGCAGTGGTACATAAAATCATAGTCTTAACCATTGCTGGCATCCTAGAGTCCATGAAATACAGCAGTGCAGTGGAAGTATTTAGACAGTCTGTGTGTTCTGTGATAAGATTTTATCTGAATAGAATCTTTTCAAAAGTTTTCTTTCCTGGAGCGCCTGGGTGGCTCAGTGGGTTAAAGCCTCTGCCTTCGGCTCAGGTCATGATCTCAGGGTCCTGGGATTGAGCCCCACATCGGGCTCTCTGCTCAGCAGGGAGCCTGCTTCCTCCTCTCTCTCTCTCTCTCTCTCTCTGCCTACTTGTGATCTCTGTCTCTCAAATAAATAAATAAAAATCTTAAAAAAAAAAAAAAAAGTTTTCTTTCCTGACCACACCCTTGACTAGCTTGCTTAGTTATCTCCATATGTTAGATAATCCGGGAATTTACAGAGAAGGTATATTTTTGTAACCATTCTTGAATTGTGATCTAACTGGAAAGAACAAAAGTATGAAATTTTAATGTTCCCAAATTAGTTTTTAAGCTAAAACCTTTACTTATAAAAGTAACTTGTTTTGAAAACAAGTTTAGAAGAGTTTTATGGATTTAAAGACTTCAAAAGTCCACAGACATGCCTTGAGGCTAATGAATTTGCCCTTATCAGGCTAAGAAGTCTCAAATCTCTCTGCCTCGTCTTACAGTTTATACCGTATTTATCATAAAGGAACAGTTATCTATTCGATTATTTTGTTGATAGATTCCAGTTACTTTTCAATGACTACAGCTAAAATTAATTGAATATTTGTTACATGCCAAGAACTCCCTACTTTACACACATCATTCTCACTTCGTCCTCACAGGAATGCTGTGAAACACATACTCCCATTTTGCTGATGTGTATACATACAATACATGTATACATACATGAAGTTAGTTTTTGAAGCTCACACAGTCAGTGAGAGTAAAAGAGCCTACAATCCACTCTAATATCTGAGTTCAGAGCCTGCTCTTATCACTACAGTGATCCCCACCTGCCTGTAATAAATGTTCAATAAGCATTTTACTTATTCTCACATTCATGTAAACATCTGTTGAGTACTTCTCCCAGTAGCAAGAGGAAGAGCAATGGTTAGGAAGGTCTCAGGGAACTAATGTTGTTTGAACTGGGCTTTGACGGATTTTAAGGAGTTGGCTGATCAAAAGAGGAAGAAAATGCTTTTCAGTCCCATAGTTCAGCATGAGCAAAGTGGTAAGCAGGTTTGTCAAACATTCCCACCTTCTTAGTGAATTTGAATTTCACCTTGGAGATCAATACTTCTTCTTTATAAAAGTTTTCCCAGCAGTCTATGATGAGGTCTGGGAAGCACAACTTTAAAATATTTTCCCCTAGGCTTTCTTATGATAGCTAGGTTTGCTATAATTAAGAACATTATAAGAATATCCAGATATATAGATATATAGGTATGTATACATTCTGTCCTCAGGAGAAGGTTCACAACTTTCATTATTTTCTGGGTGGCACCTATTGCAGTAGGTACTTTCAAGCATATTTAGAAACAATTCATGGTAAGAAAAAACGTTTTACATTGTGACCCTCTACACTATAGGTATAGACATTCACCTAGCTTAAAACAGAAATTTCACAACACAATATTGTTTTTTCATCAGTAGAGTCTGATATATTCTATTTCGTTTTAAAGAATTCTGGGCATAATCCACTAAATTAATGTCATGACCTTCCAGTGGATCACAGTCTATGGTTTTAAAAAGCACTGCAGGAAATGATCATCTATTTAAAAAATTTTACCCAGGGATTCATGTGGTCAGATTTGCAATTTTTTTTTTTTTAATTTTATTAGTTAGAGAGAGGGGGAGAGCGAGCACAGGCAGACAGAGAGACAGGCAGAGGCAGAGGGAGGAGCAGGCTCCCTGCTGAGCAAGGAGCCCGATGTGGGACTCGATCCCAGGATGCTGGGATCATGACCTGAGCCGAAGGCAGCTGCTTAACCAACTGAGCCACCCAGGCATCCCCTCAGATTTGCATTTTAACGTGCTTATCCAGTAGCTCCCCTAGCTTAGTCATTCCTTTTATATTGGAAGGAAGAAAAGAAAAGAGTCAAGGATGGCTCCGTATTTATGATGAGTATTTGGGTGGGGCTATTAAATCCGAAATAGATGAAAAACACACTGAGGCAGGAGGCATGGGGTGTGTTTTATGTGAGACATGCTGTACATGAGGGGGTTGGGTAATACTCCATGTCATTCTGTCAAGATGGAGATGTCCGGGAGGCAGTGGCATCTGAGAGTTTGGAGCAAAGGATTTTCAAGAAACAACTCCAAAGACATTTCACAGGATCTAATTATACATGGAAGTTCAGCAGTAAGAAGGAAAAAAAAAAGTGTATTTACTGATGGAATTCTGATATAAAGCTATATTTAAGGAGTTATTTTTTTTAACTGTTAAAAATACTGGTTGACTTACGAATATGTAACGAATGAGTGTTAGTGCTTTTAATTATTAACATGTAGGGAATTTAAAGCTCCTTTTGCCAAATTTTGTTCACACTAATTTAGAATAATGGCACATAAAGCTAAACTGCATACTGTTTCAGTGGAAGAAGACTATAACAGTGGAAACTCAAGTGGGCAGAAGACTGCACATGGCACACTGTTTTTATAACGTTGAGTAATAAGCAAAACTAATACATTGTAGGTATACACACATGCAATAAAATTATTGAAAACAAGAAAAATGATCATCAAAAAAGTTACAGTAGTTGTTGCATTTGGTAGAAAAAGGCAGGCATAAGGGATTGGAGTGGAGCACATGGTTAGATTATTGCTAATGTTCTATTTCTTAAGTTGGACAGTGAGTTCATAGGTGTTCATTAAATCGTCCAGCTATATTTATTTTATAGAAATAAATATCATATAAAGATTGTGCTCATTATCATTAATTTCAAATATGATCTGTCATCTTATCTTCAGGGATTAAATGACAAAAGCCAGAACATATTTCAACAGATGCCAAAAGGCATTTGATAAAAATTCATATTAAATCTGAATAAAAACTTAAGGAAGTAAGTAAGTAGGGAATAGAAGATTTCTTCCTTAGCATGATTAAAAAAAAAGGTCTCTATGAAACTAATAGCCAGTTAATAATTCATGATAAGACAATAGAAATATCTTTATTAATGTTAGGAATAAAGTACACATGCCCACTGTCATCTCTGTAGTTTAGCATTGTTCTGAGAATGCTCAGTAATGGATAAGAAAATGAAATAAAAGCTATGGATAATAGATGTTTGCCAGTATCTGCAGATAATCCAAGTACACAAGTGAAAAACTTTAGGATTTCTTTCAGTAAGGTGGTCACTTCAGAAAGAATTTTAAAGTCACTGGCTTAATATTAGGTGGCTGGTGTGACAAGACATTTCTCAAAATGAAAGAAAGAGCAGGATTTTTTTTTTTTTTTTAGATTTATTGGAGTGCAAGCTAGTGGGAAAGAGGGAGAGAAAGAATCTCAAGTAGACTCCCCCCGCCCCCCGCCCTGCCCCACCACAAGTGTAGAGCCCCACAGAGAATTTGAACTCCCATATGACCCTGAGATCACGACCTGAGCCAAAATCAAGAGTCGGACATTTAACACACTGAGCCACCCAGTTGCCAAAAAAAACAGGATATTTTTAAATTGATGGGACTATGATCCCAGTAGAAAGCAAAAATTGATAATGTAGGAGTGAGGGAAAGATTTGCTGGAGCAATGTCCCTGAGTAGGTTGGAGAAATGGTATCTGATAAGAGACTGGCTTTAAATAGGAGCAAAGAAAGTTCATCTGTGGTAGCTAGTAAGAAGGCATGTATATGAGTGCAGATTTTGAAATTATTGTTGTTTGTTAGACCACTTCTTTGGCTATATCTTTGATCTAAAGTCAAAACACATAGGTCAAAGTCTTAAATGTTAGAGCTTAGCAATGTGTTGGCATATGGGACATGCCCAATAAATGACAATTTTATTGATATTGATAATGATAGAATGATAAAATGATAAAAAATGATAATTTTTTTAAAATAACTGGCCTCCTTAAGCACTAGCAATTAGTGTTTCAGTGTAAAAATGATCTCATTTATGGTAGCAATAAAAAATCAACAAAATGAAATACTAAAAATTAGGTATAGGTCATGTTATTCTAGATATGTCTAAAGAGCTATATTACTTTCCTGGTGGGTATAAGAGAATATGTAAGTGGTAAATGGCAAGACTGTCCATTTAGGTAAGAAACTTTTAAAGCTGTCATATCATCTCCCTAATTAATCAATAGGTAAAGGACATATATATGCCATTATACTAATTTTAGAAAATACATAGAAACACAAATATAAACCTACAAAGTAAATATGAAATGCTCTGGACCAAAATGTCATTGCTGGTAATCTATGAAATTTTTTTTTTACATATGTATTTGTTTGTCTCCATTCCTGATTGCTCTGTACGCATAAATGTTTTGAGATACCAAGTTTAAATATGTAAAGAATCTAAGAGAAAGGCTAAATATTAAAGGTTGAAAAAAATAGGTGGACAGTGAAAATAGAGAAGGCAGGTCTTCAGAAGTTATCTAGAGCTGGACACAAGCTAAATATCTTGCTAGTCAAGTACTTGATAGAGCTGCTTTGTCATCTATCAATGGAGAAAGAAAGTTTTCTCCCCATCTGTGATCTTTCTCTCCATTGGAAGGAAGGTACAAGCAGAGTTACTGGTGTTAACAAGGAGATGAGAGGAAAGGCCACTTTTCTTTTTGAGTAAACATTTGACATTTTGGATCAGTGGTATTGTGATGTGCCCTAGTAACAGGGCTAGTCTAAAAAGGACAAATTATGGGAATGAAAGTAGTAGTCAGCTGAATTTAAAAAGTTAAAATTCTTAGGGATTTATAGGTAATGAAATTCAGAATGCATAAAACTGATTAAGGATAACTAAGTTGGGCCCACAGTACAAGCGTTGGTACTTAATTAGCCATAGAAAAGTACTTAAATAGCTTAGTGTTTAATAATAATTCAGTAAGTTATATTGGGGATATTTTAGACTGAGAATATAAGGCATAGACATTTATGAATGTAGTAATATTCTGCAAATCAATACCAAAAAATTATTTGACTAATCTGAATGCTTTTTAGTTTTCTCTTAATCTAATTGTGCTAGTAATTTATGGAATTCAGTCTTTACAGACTAGAAATAAGGGGTGACACTTGATGTGTTCCATTTCCACTGAACAGTAAGATGATGCTATTTCCACAGCTATTTAAAGGTTTTATATTTGGCTGTAAAGAAAAACTTTGTTCTAGGGATGGTTGGTATTTTGTTTTTTTTAAGGTAGTATTTCTGTTCCTTCATAGAGAACTTGAAGCATAAGATAATTATGAATCCAGGATTAACTTTGGATAGTCTTTATGTTTCACAATTTATGATTCTGTAAAAAACCAAACCAAACAAACCAAAAAACCTCTAATTTTTTAAAAAATATTTAAGGTGATTGAGTCATGAAAGGCCAATGTCATAGTGATAACTTAAAATCTAATTAATTTTTAAAGCTGTCTGTTTTGACTGAAAAACTAATGAATGTACATTATAGAATTGTATGTAAAATACATATAAGGACAAAGATGAATAAATGTCTTAACAATGAAAACTAGCTAATGTTGTTGGATTTCTCCTAATCTTTTTTTTTTCATATTCACACATATATTTTTTTAAATTGTAGTGACAGTGTATTTACTGCTTTTTTATATTACGCTTTTTTCTTTAGTAATCCTCCTATTACTTACATAGTTTCTATGTAATAGTTAACAGTAAATCTTGTGTGTAAATATTTATTTCATTTCTAATGATTTCTTCAGGCTAGATTCCTAGATGTGGAATTACTAGGTCAGAAGTATGAATGTTTTTAAATTTTTTGATAACTTGCTAAATTGCTCCTCCATGCTCCCCTCCACCCTTAGAAAGCCTCTGCTGTTTATTTCCACAGCTGTCTGAAAGTACCCGTGTTTTTCCCTGGCCAATACTGAATACACGTTTTTCTTAATTTAAAAAAAAAAGTCATTTGCTAATGTTTAAAAACTGTTTAACATTATGATTTGCTTGACAATATCTGGCATAGGTAAAACGCATTTAAGACATTGTTGAAGTATTGTCATGTTTACTGTCTCCCACTGATATTACTAGGAGTGGTTTTGAGTTTTTCATTTAATTATGTATTTTTCCCAATATAGTGGGCAGAAGTTTTTATTTTAGTAATTCAAGGACCTTCTTTGAAGTAACTACTCTATTCCTCTTTTTTTTTTTTTAAGATTTTATTTATTTATTAGAGAGAGCGAGCACAGGCAGACAGAGAGGCAGGCAGAGGCAGAGGGAGAAGCAGGCTCCCCACCAAGCAAGGAGCCTGATGTGGGACTCGATCCCAGGACGCTGGGATCATGACCTGAGCCAAAGGCAGCTGCTTAACCAACTGAGCCACCCAGGCGTCCCTATTCCTCTAACTTTTTTAAATAATTACTCTTATTTCTCTTTGTATATATTTTACTATTTTGCCATTTCTCTTTACCGCCGCTGATGGTCGTTGTAAATTAGTGCTTTGGAGTTTCCTCTCTCGTATCTGGATGCTGGTCTAACGTAAAAGAATATTTTGCAAGATTTTACAATATTTTCATGAAATCTGCTGATATGAATTATCTTTTTTAGGGGGCAGTGCAGTAAATTATTGGCAAGGGGATAAAAATATTTTGCTACTTGATATAGTTTCAGTGTTCTAGAGGAACTTACGGTGTATAGTTCTGCCTCTTAGCAGAATTACATAACTATCTAGAAGATAATTAAACAACAGTTTTGTGCTGTAAATTACCCAGATATAGTCATTAATTGTCCACTGTCCATTGTCCATGGCAAAGGATAAGTCTTTGCCCTTTCTTTGCCAACTTATATTCCTTTACTTGAAGGCAGGTGTGATGGCTTTGCCAATAGCTCGAACATACTGTCCTTAAAAATGAATCTTTTTAGTCCTGTATTTCTTACAATTATAAATCAATTTATCTAAGAGACTTGACAGGTTCTCTTATTTACATTAGACCACTAAGTCTCTTAGAAATCAGAGCTGCAGTTTCTAATTTAGCTCTTGATACACTGTATATGTCAGTAGTATATCAATAGCTTTACACATGTTAAATCAAATAATTTTACTCCTTTAGAGTCCTGAAGAAAATTAGCACATGAATTTGACTTATGCAAATTGAACAGAACTAAATTTTATGAAATGGACCCCATTTCAGAAATGTATTTTCAGGGTAGGTGTTTAGAAAGAGATCCATAAAAATTAAAATACTATATAGGCTTTATTCCTTTTTAGGGCTTCCTATAGATTTGACACTAAAAATACCTACAAACTTTAAAATACTGTTTGAATTTATGAAGATTGTAAGCTTTCAAATAACAAAATCCTTGTGTTCATGAGACCTCTTAATTCTGTTTGTTTCTTTGTTGTGCTGTAGCTGGTATCTAGGGCTCTGAAGGCAGCATATTTTTTATGGAGAGGGCACTAGGGAAGCAGTGTTTGCTCCCCTTCTAGGGTAGCAGCAGGCATCTGTAATTTTTCAGCCTTCCATGGACACTTGTAGCTGATTTGTTCTTGCACCTAATTTCTCTGTACTTTGAGTTTAAAACATTTAGAAATACTGCTAGTCTTTTTGGCTGTTTGTTTTCCCAGATAGTTTCTCTGACTTTTATTTAAGCTAAGGCTAAAATTTGACCTTGAAGGTTTTTAGTCTCTTACTTTTGTAAATACCAAAGATTCAAAATAAGTGTGTCAGCTTTTTTTTTTTCTCAGTATTATCAGCTTTTCATGATCCACAGGATACTTATTATATGTCTCTGCCGTTTGAAAATTACTTCAAAAATTAAATACATCATTACATATGTGTTTGAATCAAACAAGCTAAAATCAGAGCGGGCGCTCCCCAATAGTGTCTTTACATCACCACAGCAAATATTTTGGGGCCCATACTATGGGCCGTACATTGTGCCAAGCACCTTTAGAAGGGTTATTTCTTTAAATTTAACAGCAGTCCTGTCAGGTGAATACCATTATCCTCATTTTGCTGATGAGGAAACTGGGGATTAATAAGGTTAAGTTATTTGCCCAAGGTAACACAGTTGGTAGAATCCAGAACCAAGTCAGAAACTGGGCAGCATGCTCCAGAACTCATTATGTAGCACACTAGATATGCTGTTTGCACTGTTCCCTTTTCCTCTGTGTGTAAAAGAGTTCTCACTTTTCTCAGACACTTGAGGAAATCCACCTTACAACTGGAAATACAGAGGGATCCAATAATAAAGAAAACATTTTAAAAAACGAAGAGAACAAAGAAGCAGAACACCATTTTTTATCTTTCATATCCTCCAAATATTTGGCACTAATTCTCTTCAAAAAATGGCAAATAAGAGTTTTTATTTTGTATACTCTATTGTAATGTCATTAAAGATGTGACTAAAATTTAATAAAATTGTAGCCCCCAACTGTTCTACATCTTGTTGCTGTTTCTCTTTCCTTGGCATAGAGCCTTGGTTTTGTGTCTTGGGTCCCCAGAGCCTGGGGATTCTGTGATGTCACCACAGTGGATGCTTCAGCAGTCCCAGTCCCTCATCATCCCTTTCCTCAACCAGAGCAATGCTGACTCTGCCTGTAATACATGGTGGGTTTCCCCATAAGATTTACTCTGAAAAAGATTTAGCTTTTAAAAATATATATACCAAAAATATATATATATATTTTGCTGCTGACCATACACACACACACACACACACACACACACACACATACATATATTATTATTCTTGGTGTTGAAAAAGAAAAGGATCTTGGCCACTATTAGCAATTTATGTTGATGTTGAGGATTCACATCTGTTAAGTACCAGTCTCCTCTAGACTTACACAACTGTTGCTGATGGCCACGCATGAATTCTATTCTCACTCACATTTTGGCAGCAGTTCCTCCTGACATTTGCAAAAAGTGCTTTTTACTCAAGACTCCAGGAGAGCAAAAAGGAGAGAAGATTGGTGATGAATTTGGAAACTAACAATTATATTTAAGTTTCTTTTTTTTTTTTTCCTTGTAGAATTCAAGTTTGGGCTTTGTTTCTGAGAAACAAATCTTTTTTTTTTTTTTTAAACAAAATTCTGCTTTCTACTTGACCAAGGCAGTTACAAAACTTAGAATTAGTGCTGTCTCCCTAAGTTCTTTAAAATGCAAAATGGTTTTAAAGACAGTCATATTTTCAAATGGAATTTGGTAAGGACAGAGTATTCTGTGAGTATTTTAATAAAGATGAAGATACTTTTCAAAAAGAAAAATGTATAATGTAAATTTAAGTTCCACAAATCCAGGCAGCCACTTGGCCTGGGTTTCAGGGCTAAACATAGTACAAGAGAGGTCAGAAATTTTCTCATCCTGACATTTGTACCACACAGCATGCAGCTGTGTGGGACTTTTTTGTTTTCCTTCTTTCATTTTGTTATTTATTTTTGCCTGCTCTGGGGAGCTCTGGTTTTCCACAGACTATAGTGATCTATTTCAGATACATCTCTAATTTTTTAGTCTCCCTGGCATATGGCTTCATCTAAATGAATGTGATCTAGTACCAAGTGAGAAGGATCCAACAAATATTTGTTAGGTATCTGTTGTGTTCCAGATACATATGGAAGTAAGACCATGGTCCTTGCCCCTAACTAACTAGTGAGGCAGAAGATACATAAGCAAGTACTTTAGCATGTGGTATAGCAAAGACAGCACTAAAGGTGAACCTAGGGGTGTATGGAGA
The DNA here is from genome assembly GCA_003697995.1 of Taxidea taxus jeffersonii. Lineage (NCBI taxonomy): Eukaryota > Metazoa > Chordata > Mammalia > Carnivora > Mustelidae > Taxidea > Taxidea taxus. Next base: position 19,489 of record RCUC01129937.1, on the reverse strand, counting down.
CCCAGAAAAGGAGCTTGAAACTCACCGCAATGGAGAAGGAAAGACTTCCTGAGCTGAGTCTTAAATAAAGGGTAAGTTAGCACAAGCCAAGGCAAGAAGTGGGAAGACATCAAATACAAGGTGGAGAGTGAGGGCCAGGTCTGTTGGGAAGGAGCCTCATATGTCCTATTAAGGAGTTTAGACTGGGTGGTAGATGAGTTGTAGGAGAGAGTCATGAAGAAATAAATGATGCTTGGAAATGACATGGTCAGATTATGAAACTAGCTTTGGCAGCCAAATGGTTAAAGAAGGAGCTCAAGAATGGAGGGAAGTAGAGGCTGAAAGAGGAGTTGTCCAAGCAAAAAGTGATATTGAGCCAAAGCAGAGGACAGAGATGAGGACATGTATTTGAGAGATCATTTAGGAAGTGAAAGCAGTGTGCCTTGTGATTATCTGCATGTTGAGGGACGTGGGGTGGTGTGAGAGAGAGAAGAGTCAAGGTTGGCTTCCTAGGCTGCCAGTAATCTCAGTAACTAGATAAATGGTGGTTTATTAACTGGGAGATAAACATTGTGGGAGGGTGGGCAGAGTTAGGGATAAGATGAGAATTCTTTTCTACATAAGCATTGATTCTGTGGAATATATTTAAATATTAGAAGGGACTGGTTAATAAGAGGAAAATAAAAAGCAGTTTTATGATAAGAGTTCTGGAACTCAGTGGGAGATTTTAGTTTTTGCTGCCAAAGAAAGACTTTTGGATTAGCCCAACCATGAAGTTTGAAAAAACTTAGATTCTTTCACTTTTCTTCTAAAAGCTTCTTTGACATTTCTCAATTTTTTTCGTCATTTTTAAATCTAAATTTTCTATTCTGTTATGCTGCATAGTCTGTATACCTTTTCCTTCATACAGTATCTCTAGTACCTGCTGTTTGCATCTTTCCCCTGCCAATAACTGCCATCCCCCCCTTTCTTCTTGGAAATACTCAGCTACCACCCAACTATACCCAGTCACCTGGTCTGTTCTAAATTTTTACTACAAAAAATTAGCTACAAAATGACTCATAACAAAACTCACTTTGAAGCCTTTTTTTAGTTGGTGAAACCAGCACTGGTCAGTTGTATTTTAGTGCACCTAGATAGTATGAATTGGGTTACATTAAGGTACTCATCATACATCAAAGATATTATATATGTGTGTATGAGTATATATGTACATGTATATAGGATATGTGTACACACATATACACAGACACATGCACACTCATACTCTAAAACAGTTCCATGCTTCCAGGGAAAAACACCTTGGTGTCATCCTTGATTTCTCTCTTTTTTCATTCTTCACACTCAGTATATCTAGGAATCCTGCTGTGTCTATCTGCAAAATAGATCCTGAATCCCTCCAGTTCTCCATATCTCCTGATCCAACCCACCATTGTCTCGTTCCTGGATTTCTGTACATATGTGCTGTAATGGCAGGGATCTTTGTAGCTTTTGTTCATTATTGTGTCACAGAAATGTAGACATAGTAGGCACTCAATATGTTGTTGCTTACTTGTAACCAATTAAAATTAGTTTTGAAATGTTCTTGTTAATGATATTTTCCCCAAGGTGGCCATAAATTTAAAAGAATATATTAGAGATGAGAATGCAATTCTCAGGAAAGATTTTTCTAGTAAGACTATGCCACAGGGGCACAGATGACTCAGTTGGTTAAGCATCTGCCTTTAGCTCAGGTCATAATTCCAGGGTTCTGGGATGAGTCCCACATCAGGCTCCCTGTGGAGCTGGGAGCCTGTTTCTCCCTCTTCCTTTTCCCCTCCCCCTGCTTGTTCTCTTTCTCTCTTGTTCTTTCTCAGATAAGTAAATAAAATCTTAAGAAAAAAGGGAAAGAAAAAAAAAAGACTATCCCACAGAAGTAATAGAACCAAGGAAGCTCAATATTGGCCTACTCTACCCTTTCATAAAGAACTTTTATTTTATTATTTTTTTAAAGATTTTATTTTTTTATTTGACAGAGAGAGATCACAAGTAGATGGAGAGGCAGGCAGAGAGAGAGGAGGAAGCAGGCTCTCTGCTGAGCAGAGAGCCCTATGTGGGGCCCAGGACCCTAGGATCATGACCTGAGCCAAATGCAGAGGCTTAACCATTGAGCCACCCAGGCGCCCCCATAAAGAACTTTTAAAGAAATTCTAATACTGGATCTGAAGCAGCTATATGAAGAATAATAAGGAAAGCTATTCTACTTTATTTTTTTTTCTCTAACATCTTGACAGAGAGCAAGAAAGAATGAAGGAAATAAATGGATTTATTTTGTCCTGAATTATTCATATTAATTGTTACATGGCCTGAATTTTTTGGATAACTGCCAATATTTCTCTTTGTGCTAGATAAATTTAGCATTTTGTACTACTCTCCTCAGTATAGTATCTTATCATGTGAGTATTTCAGATGTTACCTAGTATGCATGGGATCTTCTCCAACCCCTGCTATTCCTTGTTAGTAGGAACATTTAGCTGTTACTGATTTCCCTAATACTTTTTCTATTGCCAGTGAACGATACCCTCCCCTCACTACTCCCCCATATCCACCTAGGCATTGGTTTTCACATCTGGGTTGATCTGACAGGCTTTTTTTCCTTCCCCTAACCCATAATATTAGGCCTTAAGTCATAACTGCCTCTCTGGTTTGAAAAATAGGACTTGTGGGTTTCAGGTTGAGGTTTCTGTTTTCTGTTCTGATTCTAGATTATTCATTCTGCCCCTTAACTCTGGAACAGTACATGCAAATACATTTCTATAGCTAAACTGAATTTTCTAGATTTTTAGGAAATCATAGAATCATTAAAATTCTTTTAGAAAGGGTTTAAGAACAACAGAGAATCCTAATGTTTAAATGTTGGTAGCAATTTTTTTTAATCTTAGCTAAGACATATAGATTATATATAGGGAAATAATAGAAATATTAGTAATATGGTATTAAAAGACCAGCTAGTCTCCTAAGATACTAGAGAAATGGAGGAGGTAGGTTCTGAGGTTTTATAAAATGGGAAACTATTATTCAATATGAAAGGGCCTACAAAGCAAAGATAGTTATTTTAACCTGGCATTTCCCAAATTTATTTCAGGATAGAACCTTTTCACAGAAGGAAAATTTTCAGCATACTTTGGAAATACTGGTGAAAAAAAAGCAGATACTTTAGTTCTAGTCCTGGCCCAGGCATTAGTCAACATTTTCATTCATTCAGCAAACATGTATGGAGTGAGTATTTCATGGCACCCACTATTTAAAATGTTAGTGATATATTCAGAGAACAAACTAGAGAGAAGCCTCTGTCCTTCCAACGATTATACTCTGGTGAGAGGAGAAAGACAGTAAACATAATCTGTAAGTAGTACAGTTACTAAGTGTTTTAGACAAACATGGAGCAGGGTCAGGGGGTCAGGAGTACAGGGGTTGCAATTTTAAATAGTCATAATCTTGAGCAGTCGAGTGTCTCTGTTTTCCTAATCTATAAAATGAAGAAATTGAACTAATTTGGTCTGAAAGGGCCTGTCAGAACTATGGGTTTGCTTTAATCACCCAAGAGTTGTATCCAACTGTGTCACTGCTGAGCCATGAGCATCTTACTGAGCATTTATAATCACCAAAGTTGGAAAAGTTTAAATCATTTGTTAATATCCACAAAAGAACAAAGCATTCATTTGTTTTAAATAAATGCAAAAAAAAAAAATTACGATAGTCCTGTTTTTAATCTAGCGTGTACCTTAATCCAGTATTGAGTACAGAGTACTCAAGGGTAAGAAACCTCTGCTGTAAAGGTACCGGTGGCTTTTAAGCAGGTGTTAGCATGTCCATATGAAAATTTGCAATAGTGTGCACATTGTGTTACTGCCCTATGTCTTTGTATAAATAGGAGGTCTGTGACTTGATGTTGAAATGACCTTCTAGGCAGTATTCCATTGCTGTATGCTGAGCTTGTATCACAGAATAATTAGAAGTTTTGACTTAAACATTTTGGTATACAATGTTTATGTTAATTATAAATGTCTGGAAGTTTTCTGAAACTTTGTAGCTTTTTATCAGAGACAGACTAGAGTTTGGAAGGAGGGCTGTGGATTGTGGTCCCAAGCCTTTGATTTTTAGCCCCCCATTTTTGGAATGAAAATTAAAATCTACTTTTCCAGTTGCCCAAAATATGGTGGCATGTTTTTATATTCTTTGTCTTAAATAAGAAACTGTTTGGAGGGGTGCCTGGGTGGCTCAGTGGGGTAAGCCTTTGCCTTCGGCTCAGGTCATGATCTCAGGGTCTTGAGATCGAGCCCTGCATCGAGCTCTCTGCTCAGCGGGGAGCCTGCTTCCTCCTCTCTCACTCTCTGCCTGCCTCTCTGCCTACTTGTGATCTCTGTCTGTCAAATAAATGAATGAAATCTTTAAAAAAAGAAAAAAAGAAACTGTTTGGAATCATAGTCTTTGGTAATTTTTTTAAGTAATATTCTTTAGGCATTTAGCTAAAAATTTCAGGTAGACCATGTGTCCCTAAATATAATGGCATTCCACTGACCTGCAGGAAAAGCCTACAATACTGTAATTAAAATGGAGAAGTTCCTATCACACAAACGGATGCCCTTCCAAGATTGTTTCTAAATCAGACCTCAGTATTTATTTTCCTCATTTCCCAGAAGCTGACGCTAGGGCTCCCTGTAACAGTCATTTCACATTCATCCCCCACCCCTTCACATTTCCTAAATTTAAAGGCCAATTCATAAGAAAATGCTCTGTAACCATTCTGAAACAAAGAACCAACTACTGCTTTACTATCTAGACAAGCTGTGCAGTAGGCTAGTATCCCCAAGTTCCCCTGAAAGTCTAGTCTGTGAAATGGCTCTAGATTTGGCAGGGTCTTGAGTCCCACTGTACCTGTGGCCTTCAACAGTCCAGAAGCTCTGGTCCACTAGGAGGTACCCCATAGTTTAGTTCTGAAGTTCCCACTCATCCACCCCCACCTGCCCTAATTGTCATTACACAACCTGCTCTTTTCATTAAGTCTCTTGCTTTACTGCTCATGGGCATGGAACTGTTTTGCAGATTTATCAGCTATGAACATAAGAGCTCCTTCCTACATCATTTTCATTCTTTAGAGCATAGTTATTGATAAGTTATTGATACAAATAAAATTTGTATCTAATTTATACTACCTTCAGGAAATGAGACATACTAAATCTATAGACAGTATAATTTAAGTTTTTGAGATATTAAAGATGTAAAAGTTGCTTGGCAGCACCTTGCTCTCAGATCTTTTATAGGAAAAGCCTGAGATTAAGTCAGGCGGTATCATCTGCATTGGTGCTGCTCTGCAGACCACTGAGGAAAGGTGACACCGAAACTCAGAACTCTGTTTTGTCATCATTCCTTAACCTCCAACCCCACTGCAGCTCCACAGCTAGAAAAAAATACTGTGATATATATCAAGATTCACCTTTGGGTCCCAAATTATCGCCCTTCTTACTTTTCATTATGTTTTTGTTTTGGTTATTTGCTTATTTGCTGACTTCATGATGTTTAGAAATTGCAGAAATTCATTAACAGGAGGTACTTAAATCTTCATTCTCTCTCTGACTCTCTTTACTTTAAGTATGATGCAGGTGCACTTATTTGCCTTCCACTGTTTTATGATCAGAAGTTTTAAAAAATGGAATAGTGTTGCAAATAAGTTAAAATTGTTCCTTCCATTTGATACTAATTGGGACTTTTATTTTTTTCTAAGATACTACTTTTCATTCTACTTCATTAATACTCAGAAATCACTGAAGTCGGAATTCTCTGACTATTCTAAGAGATTGGCCTGCATCTATTTCTTTTTTTTTTTTTTAATTTTATTTGTTTATTTGACAGAAATCACAAGTAGGCAGAGAGGCAGGCAGAAGGAGGCTGGGGTGGTGGTGGGGGAAGCAAGCTCCCTGCTGAGCAGAGAGCCAGATGACCTGGGGCTCCATCCCAGGACCCTGGGATCATGACCTGAGCTGGAGGCAGAGGCTTTAACCTACTGAGCCACCCAGGCGCCCCAACTCACATCTGTTTCTAATCCATAGTTTCTCAACCTTGGCCCTACTGACATTTTAGAATGTCATGGTAGTCCTTTGTTGTGGGGGCTGTCCTGCACACTAGAGGGTGTTGGACAGTATCTCTCCGCTCCAGGTGCCAGTAGCACCCACCCAGATCAAACGTCCCTGGAGGCAAAACTTCCCCTTGTTGAGAGCAGCTGTTCTGATCTATGTGTAACACATGCTTCCAAACACTTCCGTGGGGATATGGCATGGGTTGTGTGTGCTTTTCTTTTTAGCTTTCTTTTTAATCTGATTCTTTCCTATTTGGTTTGTGATATTTTTTAAATGACTGTAGGGTTGGTTTGTTTGTTTTCTATTCAAAAACACTTTTAAAGAGAATATGAAAACCTTCTGTGCCCACCATCAGGCCAGACCCTATTATTTTGAGGAGTGTGCACAGTAATTCATACCAGATATTTTTGTATTTTGAACTTTCCAGATCTACACAAGACACTGTGTGTGTGTTTAAAATTTTTTGAAATGTATAGGAAGATAATTTTTCACCTTAAAAAGTATAAGCATTACTTCAGAAGAATCACAGTTTAGAGGATGAGAAAGGAAAAATCTGCATTTAATTATTATAAAGGTTTGAGAAGAGCTTCCCTGAAATGCTCTGTTTAGTATATATCTGAGCTTAAGAATTCCTGTAATTAAAAGTTTGTAGTGAAAGAATACTGAACATTTACAGAATTTGAGTAAAAAGTCTAGTCACTCTTAAAAACAAAGATACAAAAAACTCTACGGTTCCACTTTTTAAAAATGCGATTTAGAATCTCCCAAAAAGGGACAGTCTTCCATACTTTGCTGGGTGAAGTGCTTCTGCATTTCCCAGACCTGAGCTGCACAGGAACAAGGACTTTAACCTCAAGTGAAATGAGAGCCCAGCCTGCAGTGAGCCTGTCACCACTGTGAAAATCTCCTCACCTGGGCTCTGCAGATCTGTGTGGGGGTGAAGGGGGAAGGAAAATGGAAGTTAAGTGAGTTAGAGCAGGAGAGGATTCCATCCAGGTGTTCACACTGTCTTTACCTGTCTACCTTCTCTCGTAGGTCTTCAAGGAGGCATTCCTTCTCTAACAACAGAACCCTGCTATTCTTTAAAATATAAAAGCAGACAAATGTCAGTGAGTGCTGTTACACTCAGTGCCTGAGGATGGACTTTTTGTTCCCTTGTATCTCACACAGCATTTCTTTGGCTCCTGCTCTCCCATACCTATACAGAATTAAGTGAAACACAGCATTCTGTTTCACTAGTGTATGTGTGCCAAATAAGCATTCACTTTGCACACCCAGTAATACAGCCTGATGGGTCCTCCCAGAGTAAATTAAGACTTGCTCACAAAGTTCCAGCACTTTAGAACTAGGGCAAAATTTGAGAAATCAAAGTAACTTTAGGGAACAAAAAAGGTATAAATTATAAAGTAGACAATAAGTGTAAAAACTTAGCACCCTAGCAATTGAAACTAATTTAAAAGAAGGAGTCAGGGATAGTTTAAATTCACAGATGACGGAGGCTCTATGGAGTATATTAATGTCATACTCAACACCTTTGGTAAAATTTGGCTTCTCAAGCTTTACGTGCATTTTCTGAATCTCCTCTGAAAAGATGTTTTTCTTTGACTTATTTCTACCTCACTCATTCCCTCACCATTCTGCTGTGCACTAGACATTGCGAATTATCTCCCTTCTTACCTTTTTTTACTTTTCTGTTTTGGTTTTGGTGGGTGGGGTGGCAGGGGTTGTAGAATTGGTAGCTTGTAGCTTCAAACAAATTCTCTTCCTTAGGTCAGAAGCTAAGTGTGTTTTAGTGAGCAAGTCAGAGTTGCTTGCAGGGTGTCCTTTCTGACCAAGGTGAAGTGACACATGCTTATGCTTACTAGTACATTCACGAATATCTGGCTGGCTGGCTGGCAACCACTTAGTTCTGAATCTTCACCGTACCATAATGGAAAGGTCAGGTTTTGGGGGGAAAGAATGAGAACCGAAAACACTCCCTTACCCCACCCCCCACTCCCTACTCATCTCCTGAATTGCTAAGACTGTGTATTTGGGGGCTGGAAAGCAGGAAGTTATATTGTATATTCTCGCCAGTGAATCCTTTTCATAATTATCACCTAAAACCATGGTAGCCCCTGCAAACCCAAGGGGAGAAAGGTCTTAGGAGCTGGAAAGGGTGGAACCGTTGAAAGACAGTGAGAAGTTTTCAGTTCATTTGTTCACAGATGTTTAGTGAGATCCTACTATGTACCAGGAAAATGTGCCTAAAACAGGGGCTCTGTGATCTAGAGCAATTCCATCCTTTCACTTTTGATATAGAAAAACTAGACCTTGAGTAAGAGTATGAAAAACATTTGCCTTTTCCACAGTGTTGTAATGGGCTCAGCCTTAGAGTCCGCAGAATCCTCTCTCCAGGTTGTTGACCCTATTCTGTAAATATGAGGGTAGGAGAATCTTAAGGCATGGAGAAATACGGCGCCCCCCCCCCCCCACGTTTTGCTGTGAATGTAACTATGGCGTTCACCTTATGTTGCTAGGCGTTCTTCAAAACTGTTACTCAGAGAAGCAAAAATGAAAATGAAATGTGTATATAGTAAGAGGGTGAAGTTTGGGATATAGTCTCTGTCCCAGAGATCATTTAAATATCTAGAAGCTATTCAGTGGTGGGGGTGGGGAGGGGAGCATGCCAGCAAGAGACAGAACCTTGTAGCTCTAAAGAGGAAAAGCTTTTTACTTTTTAGAAAATGCACTAATAACTCTTTTATGTGAACTATAATCATTTGCTAGTTTGAAATGAAGAGGTTTCCTCTTATAAACTATTGATCAGAAGTGGTTATTGATACTTAAGGGTAGAAAATGGAAATGATTGATTTGATTTTTAGGCATACATGCTTGATTCCTTCAATGATTTGGTAATTTAAATGCTGTAAATTTAAATGCTCAAGAGGGCTTGCCTATAAAATGAGTGTCACTTGAAAAACAGTTAAGTCAGTCATAAGATCATTGTTTGTCAAATATATAATTTGAGATGTTTCTCTTTTTCCCTACCTTTAGCTTGTCAAAATTCCTAAAAATGATCCCCCCAATGAAGCGCATACCTTTAACTTCTATTTGTCAAATGTGGGTAAAGACAACCCTCAGGGCAGCTTTGACTGCATCCAGCAAACATTCTCCAGGTAAGTATGTTTCAAGATAATGCTGTAGGGAGAATAATTTTTCTTTGAGGTTTTTTTTTTTTTCACTTAAACAATAAAATGTATAGTAGTCATTCCATAAATGTTTATGAATTGAATTATAGAGCTCTTTTATTAAGAAATATTGAGTACCTACTATGTGCTAACAGTTATATTTGTCACTGTGGGATATAATCATAAAAATTTTAAGGTTCTTGGGGCACCTGGGTGGCTCAGTGAGTTAAAGCCTCTGCCTTCGGCTCGAGTCATGATCTCAGGATCCTGGGATCAAGCCCCGCTTCCGGCTCTCTGCTCATTGGGGAGCCTGCTTCCTCCTCTCTCTCTGCCTGCCTCTCTACCTCCTTGTGATCTGTCTGTCAAATAAATCAATAAAATCTTAAAAAAAAAAAAAGAATCTAATAAAAAAAAAATTAAGGTTCTTGCCCTCAAGAACTTTTAAGGTATAGATTTTTTATCTATAAAAAAAATTTTTTTAATCAAAGACAAGTTTAAGAAATTTTTAAAAGTTTTTATTCACTGTATTTAAATAAGAGTGCCTTATTATTATATACTCAAGGTTCACACTCCGAGTAAAGGAGTAAAAAAAAAATATGTGTATCCTGTATATCCCTTTCGTTCTTCCCTGTGCAAGCCTTGTTTTAAGATAGATTTTCATAAATTTTTATGCTGCAGTATGATGGAAACTAGAAATTAACCACAGTAGAGCAGTAACTTCTAATTTTTTTTTAAGATTTTTTTTTTTAAAGATTTTATTTATTTATTTGTTAGAGAGAGAGAGAGAGAACGAGCACAGGCAGACAGAGTGGCAGGCAGAGGCAGAGGGAGAAGCAGGCTCCCTGCCGAGCAAGGAGCCCGATGTGGGACTCGATCCCAGGATGCTGGGATCATGACCTGAGCTGAAGGCAGCCGCTTAACCAACTGAGCCACCCAGGCATCCCTATAACTTCTAATTTTAAAGGTGAAAAAAAAAAAAAAAAAACAACAAAGGAGGGAGGAAGACAAGACTATACACCCACATCCCAGGGTACCATGGAACCCTTATCTACTTAGGTCCTCTGTAAACAATAAGCTACTTGTTTGACTTGTCTTTGCTGTGGTTGTTTCTGATTAAAGAATGGGCCCCTTGAGTAGGGGGAGTTTGTTCTGCCCCTGGATAAAGACAAGGCCTTAAAACCCCCAACATCCTGAGAACATTGAAATTGACCCAAAGCGTCCCAGGCCTTCCATCCCTATCTCTCATCTGTGCAGTATTTGAAACTGTGTAAGCGCTTGCTGTATGTGGGAGAAAGGAAAGGAAAGCTGTGTTGCAAGGGAGCATGAGAGGCAGAGATACAAAATAAGACACTTCACTGAAAGAGTTCTGAATTTCTACTCGCATTTAGGGTGACTAAATAACTTTCTGTTCCATCTTAGTATGCCATTTTCCTGAGTAAATGTTAATTTTGCTTTTTAAAAGTTACACATGCCCAAACTTATGTTTCTTGGTATAAATTGCGTATGCTGTAGATCATATAGACTTTTCTGTACTATCCACTGTGATAGCTAATGGCCATATGTGGCTATTAACATTTCAGTTGATAAAAATGAAATAAAATTTAAAATTTCATTCTTCATTCACATTTACCACATATTATAGGCTCAGTAGCCACATGGCTAGCGGCTATCATAATGGACAGCACAGATACAAAACATTTTCACAATTGTAGAAAGTGATGTGGGACAGCACTGCAGAAGATTACAAAAGCATCAAGTATGAGGGTCTCTGGTGACTGTGTAGTACAGCCCCTTCATTGTACAGATGACATATTCATAGTTATCCAGCTGGTGAGTTGGTGACAAGGCTGAATAAAAACTGGGCCCTCCTAACTCCCAGACCAGTGTTCTTTACATACCATAGAGCACACCAATTTCAAATTGTGGTGCTTTCACTTAGAATGCTTGCCTTTAGAGAATTATTTTATTATAGTGAAAGCAGTTAGACCTCAAATTGAACTATGTCCCATTAGGAATTTTATTGAGAAACAGTCCTGTCTTCAAAACCAGTGATAGCACCATAGGTAATAGGTTTCTCCCTTAGATCATAAACATCCTGTGTGTTTATTTCTACCTTGCTTGTTTGGAAAAGGATTTAAAGTTACTCACAAAATGCTACATGATGCAGTGAGAGAAATGAAACAGTTATTGTGAGAAAATTGGGGCAAATACATTAGTACGAGCCAAGTGTGTTTTATAAAAGTACGATCCAACTATAAATATATGATTTAAAGTGCTTTATAAAATGGTCTTGTATGGGTATAAATTGAAATTGCCACTATGAAAACAAAAGCCCTGAAACTTTCAGTTCTCAACCCGGCAAGCAAGTGTGTGTGTGTGTGTGTGTGTGTGTGTGTGTGTGTGTGTGTTTAACAATTTCATTCCACCTTTTCTATTCAATTGAATTCAGGTTCTCCCTGAAGGTCACTTTTTTCATACCTAAAATGGAGGAAATCCCAAAGTTAAATTTACCTTTCAAAAATTCCTTAAATCTGTCCATTCACAGGCCTCTTGGAAATATATCGTTCAGGGCAGACAGCCCCATACAGTAATGCACAGTCTGCTGTAGGAAACTGAGCTAGGCTAGAGAAAGGCTAAAGGCTCTAGGAATGCTTACATGTCAAATGTCAAATGCTTATATGTCAGAGTATTTAAGGTACTCTTAAGGTACTTTCATGGTAACTCAGTTGAAAAGGGATGAGTAGACAATTCCAGGGAGTCCGTTCTTGCCTACAGGGTTTAGCTCTATTTTGTTTAGTGGAAAGATCTGTTTTTCTTGATTTTGAATGGTAGAAGCTGTAACTTCATTGTGATTGGCAAAGGTTTAGCTTATTCTCGCTATTTAAATTACTTATTAAGTAATTTGGGGGAGAGATGCTGAAATTCAAATTTCCTCCCACCAAAACTTCAAACTGTAGTCTCTTCTTACCACTTTTCCTCCTCCGTCCCACTTCCCTGAATGGGTTAAGCTTTCCTCCCTCCTTCCCTTCACTGGTCTTGCAGCATTCATACAGGTATACCTAGTAGCCTTGGTATTATCTTTAACTTGTCTCTGTCTCCTCCTGTGGCTAATCACTTATCAAACCCTGTCAGTTCTGCCTCCTCACTGTGTCTGGAATCTGTTTACTATTCTGCATTCACACTGCCCCACAGTCGTTCAAGCTCTCACTCCTTGCCAGTAATCCTTCAGTAGCCTCCTAAGTGGTCTCCTGCTTTCACTTTTGTGCCCCCTACCTCCCAGTCCCTTCATCATCAGATTGACCTTTTCACAGTATAAATAAGTATTTTCTCTCCCCTGTTTTCAGTCTCTCTTTTTCTTGGGACAAAGTCTAAAATCCTCCAAAGCCCTGTATGATGTACTTTTCATGCCCTCTTCAGTCTCATCTTTAACTGTCCTTTCCAGCTTTCTTTGGCCAAACTGAAAACTTCCTCCTTGCTTTCCCTGGGCCCCGAACAGGTTGGTTCTCCTCCCAGAAAACTTCTGTCCTCCCCTGCTTCCACACACATACACACACACTCTGTAGACATCCCTATAGATCACCTTCGGCATCACTTCCTCCAGGAAGTTTTAGTCTTGCCCACAATCCAGGTAAAGTACCTTCCTAGGGATTCCCTGCCATTTGTCACACTGTGTCATGAATTCCAGTGTGCTTGTCACCCATTAGACAGCTTCTTGAATGAGGGGCCACATCTGTCTTTGCCCTTGTCTCAGTCTGACCCTCACATATTGCCTGGTGTGCGGTCTCTGCCTAATAAATATTTATGAGATGAATGAACTGGTTTATTTTCTTAAATAGCATTTGTACAGTTATTAGGAATTTACAGAAATTTTATCAACCCTATTTCTTAGCCTCATAACAAAGCTAGTTTGGAAACAGAGTAGCAGAGCTATAGTGACATTTTCATTACTTCTATATTCCAGTCTGTTTTAAGGCCATAGTAATTTCTTTTTAAAATACCAGCATAGGGGCACCTGGGTACCTTAGTTTGTTAAGCGTCTTAGTTCATTAAGTGTTAACCCAAGACCCCAGGGTCCTGGAATTGAACCCTGTGTCAGGCTCCCTGCTCAGCAAGGAGTCAGCTTCTCCCTCTTCCTCTGCCCCTGTTCATGCTCTCTCTCTTGCTCAATCTCTCACTCTCAAATAAATAAATAAAATCTTTCAAATAAATAAATATATAAATAAAATACCAGTGTAACTGCTACCAAGGTCTTCTAATATTAGCATAATACTTTAAAATGGAGCCATCTTCCAGGCCACTGTTAATTTTCATGATTTTTTTTAAAATAAAAGATTTTCAGAAAAGATTTACAAAAATTTCTTGTCCGGTATTTTCTTCGATATTTGCCACACAAATAGGTCATCCTATGTAGAGATTTAACAAAATGGCAAATAAAAGGCTACAGATGTTTAGGATATTTGGGCTAATAATAAATCCTAATGTTCAGAAATATTTGGCCTTAAAATGAATTATCTCATTAAAAATTAAAACATCACAGTGGGTCTGTTTCTTCTAGTCATTTCTAAAGCATGCATATTATGGTTACTCCAAAAGAAAACTTTAAACATTTTTCATATCAGTGGTAGAAAAATTTTTATAAAATGAAAGTAAAACTACAGTGCTCATTGAGACTTCTCTGGTCTTCAATACAAATACTAATTATTTTCAGAATTTTACAGATTTGGTCTCTGAGAGTTCATTTTACCCATTCTATTCAAAATATGGGAAAAAATGTGGTATGAAATGGAGAGGAATTTAAATATTTTGAATTTCAACACTTCAGATTATTAATATTAGTTATCTCCAGATTGCAAGGCCATTATTTGGGCTACTGATTTTAGGATTATACATTTCTCACTTGCCTTTGTTGTGCAAAATGAGGGACATCTCTAACAAAGCCACCATCTTACTTGACAGCTCTGGAGCCTCCCAGCTCAATTGCCTGGGATTTATACAAGATAAAATTACAGTGTGTGCAACAAACGACTCGTATCAGATGACACGAGAAAGAATGACCCAGGCAGAGGAGGAATCCCGCAACCGAAGCACAAAAGTTATCAAACCTGGTGGACCATATGTAGGTTTGTATAGATATCGTTTTCCTTCTCAGATTGATTGGAATAATTCAAGACCACTGTAGGTAAATACTGGTAATATTAACCTAATGTTAACACAGAATAAGTTTACAGAACATTTTGAATAACATGGTCAAAAATCATCTGTTCTCTTTATACTGACAATAAATTGAACAGAGAGAAAAGTTTTACTTCTTTCATAAATCCCGAATCCTTTGTTGGCTATTTGTTATTATTTTACAGTACTGGGGTCTGGTCATGTTACTTTACTATGTGAGGCTGTAATAGTGGTACTGTTGTGTGTTCTTGGACACTGGATATCATTACAATGATGGACAGTACAGGTTTTCTTTGGCATTTTTGTAGGATTATTTTTACAGTAAAATCTGTTAGTAGAATTTATGAGTTTTCCATTAGTAGAATTTCAGAGGATCTTTGCACACAGAATTTTTATTGCAAAATATAAAATGTGCTTATAGCAAAGCGTGAGGATGATGCCTTTTTGGTACCTCAATTGTGATATTGTTCATGGATTCTCATCCTCATCTATCCATTAATTAAGAGGCTGCCCCACCCCTATCATCTTTATCGTCAGCTCATTCAAATATCCATCAGACTGAAGAAGTAAGACCAGATTAGTAAGAGTCTCTCCTTTATGAGCAGTGGCCCTAATAAATTTTTTAAAGAGTTGATTGGCAGTGACTATTAACAGTAATAGGGAGAATTGTCAAGAGTGAAGATGAGCTCTTTGAGGCTTTGGTCAGTTTAATAACATAAGTCTTCATAAATAAATGATGAAAAGATAGAAATTTGGAAATGTAAATGCACACAAAAACAGTCTCATGAATACCAGATTCTTTCATCAATATCTTTCCATGGTTTGGTATAATTTTACTTTTGTATTTTCCCATTGCTGACCCAGCTATAGTACATTCAGCTTTGAGAAGCTCCACTGGTGTCTTTAATAAGTATTTCTTTGGAACAAAGCCAGTGCTCCTGGGACTTGGTGCTTAGCTTAGATACATTTAGTTTGGTTTATCAACAATTCATGGCTCCCCCAGGTATCTGTACCCATGGGGCCCAGTCCCAACCCAGTAAGTTACCAGCAGTGAGATTTTTCTCCTTCCCTTTCCTGCTGAGTGAGGTAACAACTTCCAACCTCCTTTCTCTTTATTCTCATGAGTAACTTAACTTTCTTTGTAGTAGGCTAAATCTCAAATTGTTTTTAAAACACATAAGATCTGCCGCACTTTGCTGTCCCTGTTGCTTTGAAAGTATTCTTTTACGCTGTCCAGTACCACCATTTTATAAACAGTGAGGCAAGTTGGTGTGTTTGACAAAGGACTAGAAGACTAAAACCACCAAAATAGGGGCGCCTGGGTGGCTCAGTGGGTTAAAGCCTCTGCCTTCGGCATGGGTCATGATCCCAGGGTCCTGGGATCAAGCCCCGCATCAGGCTCTCTGCTCGGTGGGGAGCCTGCTTCCTGCTCTCTCTCTCTGTCTGCCTCTCTGCCTACTTGTGATCTCTGTCAAATAAATAAATAAAATCTTAAAAAAAAACAAAAAACCAAAATGATTTTTTTGCCTCTTAGCTGAAAAACTTTACCTTGATTTATTCCAAAGTTTGCAGATCAGCAGTGATCACTGTATGTTTCCATTGAATGATCCATGTGTGTCTTTGTTTTGATAGGATCAGGTGCAGTTTATCTGCACAGCATGTTACATGGCAGACTTGACAACAACACCCAGAATCATATAACTCATACTGTTCCTAATAGTGCAGGAATTTTCGAATTTTCTTATAGGCACTACAGATAACTTATTTACATTTTTTAGGAGTGACCACGTAAAGTTTGAGGTTATCTAAAGTTTAAATTTGAGCCAGAGTACATCCATGCCATTCTCAGACAGGCTGGCCTCCCTCAGCACACACATACATTTGCCCCCACAAAGCTCTACAGTGACCCTGCCAGGCTGCACACCCCACTCTGCTGGGTCCCCTGTGCCCTGGCCACTTGCCAGCATGGTATAGTATTCTCTGGTCTTCAGTCTTGTCGATAACCTCTTCAGCCTTTATACTTTTGGTCATATAACCCCAGCTCCTTTTAACTTTTCTTAAGATGGCTATATCCCAACCCTTTAATTATTTTTATTTCTCTCCTCTGGACTGCCTCCATTTCTTCAGCTCAGAATTCAAACCTTAAGTGTTTGATTTTTTTACTGTGCTTTGTTATGGTATGTATTGACCTTTTGATTTTAATCTTATCCATTGCTAGACCTTTACCATATTCCTTTCCTTTTAGGTGGCTCCGTTTGTATCTTCCTGCTTTTTTAGTACTTCAGAACTATCTGACTCACTCATTTCTTTCAAATGCAGTCATTCACCCTTCAGTACTAATATTACCCAACACTTCCGGAATGCTTGCTGTGCACAAGACACTGGTTAGCCCTTTACATGCAGTTCCTCCTCTAGATCTCAAAACCACCCTGTAAGGGAGGTTATGATTACCTCTCTATCTTACATATCACCTAGTTGGTATCAACAAATAGTAAATGATATGGATTTGGACCCTTAACAAGTTGTGTTATTTTCATAAGACAATAGGAGATACTTCTTCAGTTCATAATTGAATATATCATATAAAATAATGCCAGAAGCTCACCTTCACCACCTTAGAAGTACCTGCAGAAAAAGGCTTCTCTCAAGAGTATCAGCCTGGATGGAGGACAAATGGGAATAATGCTGATCTCACTGAGGGGTTGTGCTGGCATAATGCCAGGCCAGGCCTCTGGCAGCTGAATTAGGGCACAAGCCCTCTTGTGACTCCTTTGGGTCACCTGGCCTAGTCACCCAGGAATAGGAGCTTTTGAGACCCTCTTGTAGACTGGGAAAAAAAATCTTATTTTGCCTGGAGAAGAGCAGGAGGGTCTTTAACCTAGGAAACATCATTATTTCTTCAGAATATTTATGCTTCTAGTCATGAAATTTATATCAGTGGTGAGCACTGTTGTGTTACAATCATTTTACTTTGTTTTTAAAAACAAACTCAAGAATCACTAATTACCACTGCTCCATTTTATCAGTATGTCTGCTCACTGATTTTTACCTAAATTCTGGAATTTTATTGAATTGTAAATTTTAATACATGCTAATATTTATTTAGATGTATAAAATAACCCAACCAGTATAATTTCTAGAATTCTTTCTCCAATTTTCCCAATTACTGCCCCATCCTCCTTATTTATAATGAGTTGATATATGTTTAAATGACGCTGGACAAATCATTTAAAATCTGTGGACCTTAATTTTCTCAATTATTAGATAAGGGGTTTTTGAACTGGGTAACATCAGAGGTCCTGTGTGGTTCTAAATTTTGTGACCATTATGTGTGTGTGTGTATATATATATATACATATATATATATACACATATATATATATTTGGATAATAAATCTTTTGAAACAAAAGAGCATAAGTGACAAATGGTGGAGACAGTTTCCACTGCAGTGGATTACGTATTTAATCATGACAGTCACCCCATCATCAAGGTCCTGCCAGTGTTTTTTTAAAGCATTGGGTTGGTGTTGCCAAGGCTTCTGGTCAGGTTCCACAGAACAGAAGAACCACTGCAGAAGACGTCTACAGCCCCTGCTCTCTTTCTGATGTACTGTTTTAACACCTTCCTTTCAGAGAGTTTAATCAGAGCCACTAGACAGAGGAATAAATACTTCTACAATCTCATATTAAATGGAGACGCTAGAAGTGGACTCCTTGTTATGAAACAGTGGTTCAGATATAGTCCCAGATTACACAACTCTGTCAGACCCACTGCTGCTGTTTATATAAGGAGCCCAGGGAATTGATTAGCAGTTGAGTCTGGGAAGAGAATTAGGTTCTCCCACAGGCTTTATTAAAAGGGCTTTTCTGAGGCAAATGTGAAAAAATAAAAATAAAGCCTTTCTTCTGTCAACTTTGAACCTCCCATTTTCTTGCTTTACTTTTTTTTCTTTCTATTTTTTTTCTTTAACATCTCAGTTCCATAACTACTTGGAGCACTGATGTTTTCTTTGACCTGTACCCTGTCTTACATTAAACCAGAGGACTCCTTCCTGGCTGAATAGGCCCTGACTGATGGGGAGGCAGCAAGCAAGTGATCTTTGCATAAAACTCAGGGACCCAGTGTGTCTGGATTGCTCTGTCAGCATTTAAAAGAAGTAGGTTAGGGACTCCTGAGTGGCTCAGTTGGTTAAGGGGCTGCCTTCGGCTCAGGTCATGATCCCAGGGTCCTGGGATCGAATCCCACATTGGGCTCCTTGCTCAGCAGGGAGCCTGCCTCTCTGCCTACTTGTGCTCTCTGTCTGTCAAATAAATAAATAAAAAATCTTAAAAAAAAAAAATAAAAGAAGTAGGTTACCCCCACAACTGGCTGTTTAAAGGAAAAATGAGAGTGGGGCATCTGGGTGGCTCAGTCAGTAGAGCATGCAGCTCTTGATCTCGGGGTCCTGAGTTCAAACCTCAAGGTGGATAGAGCTTACATTAAAAAAAAAAAAAAAAGTTAAAAAAAATAAATAAAGGAAAAATGAGATAAAGGTAAAGTGAATGTACTGGGGTAGGAAATTTCACGTATTAGAAACAGCCTAGTTAGGCCCTAGGTGAGACTCCACTACTGTCATATCCCTGATCAGTATTCTAATTTCTTGTCAAACATCACATCCCTTTCAGGAGCAAAACGAGCCTCCCTTATTTATCTGCCCTATGCTTGCTTCAGGGAGGAGTGGTGGGAAACTCAGGAGACCTTGGGGTTCTCCAGAGACTGAGGATCAGAGATGGGTCAGATAGACAGAGGAGGTAGGGCAGCCTGGAACACACTGGTAGTACTGTGGCTTTTTGTTTTTGTTTTTATTTGCCTTACTTGCTGGCTTGAATTCATTCTAAATGATTAATCATGGTACATGTGAGCTTAGCTAAAAAACTCACTGTCTACTCCCCTCCCTAGAGAAGAGTGGTTGGGAGGGCTCCAGCTTTGTTTGGTGAAGTGTAAGCTAAACAGGTTTCAAGGGGGAGGAGTGTTTCCTAAACTTTTGTGACCCTGGCTCCGCCCCCCCCCCC